>JADRCG010000285.1:11482279-11505803 GCA_019844195.1 Rhabdomys dilectus
TCCCTTCCCTTCCCTTCCCTTCCCTTCCCTTCCCTTCCCTTCCCTTCCCTTCTCTTCTCTTTTCTTTTCTTTTCTTTTCTTTTCTATCAGGTATCAATATGTGTGGTCCTGGGTGGGCCAAATTTATGATCCTGCCTCTATTTTCAACTGTTAGGATAATAGGCTTGCATAGAACTTTCTCTCTGAATCCTTAACCCAATCTTTCCCCCTTCTTTCTCTAGTAAGTTGCCATTTGATTCTGTTGTTACTTACTTATATTAGACGTTGGCCATCCCACAAAGAATTCGGAGAGGCTGATGCAAATTATACTGAATTGTAAACATGTAGCAGAAGATCAGTCAGTATTCCAAACACTTTACTTGCATATACATATTTTAAACAGCCAAGTATATATTGAGTCAACGAGGAACCCTCTGAACATTGTAGTTCTTTGTTTTATAATCTGTTTTTGTGTATGTACTTTGGTCAAACACAGAACTCATAGATTGCACGTTAAGTTGGAGTTCTTTTTAATTAGCTGGTCTGGGGAAAGAAGTCAGGAGGACTCGCCACTGCTAAGTGCATCAATTGGCAGATGATTGAATGACAGGAGTGAACTTGTGTTTGATTCAGTGAACTTAGTTCAGTGGCCTCTGGCAGCTCCACAGGTCACTGCTTCTAAGTATACTTCATCTTTATTGATTTCAGAAGTCTGGGGGAGGCTACAAGGAGGGGAATTACCGAATGAGGCCAGCACTTCACTGTTGACTTTGATGTCCCCAGACAGCCAGTTATTTTTCCAGACATAAGCACAGACACAGGCCAGTGAACTATTAGTGCTGATGCCATCTTAACAAAATAGGTCAAAATGAACAAAGACAAAATATCTTTTTTTTTTTTTTTTGCATTCATTCCTTGGTACATGACGTCAAAATCAGGTCGTGGTTTGGTGTTCCAGTGGGCAGATTAGAATGACCTGGAAGCTGACTGTGTAAATATCTTACGCTAGCCATGAAAGGAGCCCCTGTTATAACTCTATGAAGTTACAGCATAGCATTTGGGAGAACAGCAAGGCCTAGAAAACCTTTCTGTCATATCTTGCCAAATATCAAACTTCCAGTCTCATCAAATAAAAAAAAACTTCATTTGTGTCTCAACTAAAGCAAACAAATTAAAGAAAAGGATGACGTAAGTTGTTTCTGTTATTTTTTTGAGAGGGGGGATGAAAAGTTTGTCACTTTGGAATGAAAAACCTTTACTGCTTCTGCTCTCCCTGACTAAATCAAAGGCTCCAACCCTGTGAAGACAATGACAGTGATTTATTCTGTTTCCCTCTAGAATGGGGGCTGTAAATTAAAGTTGTAATTAAGTCCTGGAGTCAGGAGAGGCTCACCTCACTTCTGTTGTAGATAAACAGTCCAGATGGTTGTTTTTCTGCTCAGTCACTGAATTGTTCCAGAGTGAAGGTCATTGGTGAAATTATTCAATGACACCAGTGGCTCTTCTACTTCTAAATAAACCCCACTGTTAACTTCACTCAAATGCTTTGCATATGCCACACATAATTATTTCCTCTTTGCATTTCTCCTTCTCATCCCAGATTTAAATTCTAACCCAAACCAATCTTATGATCCTTAACCCTGTCAAAGTATTTCTCATCCACTTGTTTATGGCTTAGTTCTTTGAAAGCCCTTGTTTGTAGTTTACATTTCCAAAATACTCTTTAGCCATTGTCTAACCTTTAGCACAGGGCACGAGAAGAAACGTTTTCTCAGCAGCATAATACAAACTATTAAACAAGTTGTCAAATTTAGACAAAAGTCAATTACAATATCCGTCGCCGGGCAAAGAAAATCCTGTCGTTGCCAAGATTAAAGCATAAAATACATATAGACCTAGCATTGCACTATGGAAGTGGCACAAGCCTTCACAAAATTTATTAATAATTTAAAGGGATGAAAAGTCCACTTAACAGTGTTTATCTTTAGATTTTTTTTAATTCCCTCAAAAGCCACATTTTCAAAATATTCCTCACACTGCCAAATATTTACAGTTTAAAATCTAACTATTTTAAGTGAAAAATTCCACATCCAGTCATCATTTTTAACTCAAGATTGTTGCAGGCTAATGCAGTTTGGGTTTTCAGAAGCTTGCAGGAAAGAGAGCTACTTTAGCCATTGAGCTATGAGAAGAACAATGTCAAAAGGCCGTTCTGTTTGTACAGTGAAAGGCATTTCCCTCCTGCATGAGACGCTGAATCACAAACACAGATATCAACACTGCCAAGATTCTCTTCTGATGCACATTCTTTCACAAGCAGTTTTTAATTCTTGGAATGCCCAGTAGAAAAGGACTCAGAGAGGGACAGAAAGCAACTCTAAAAGAGAAGCAGGTTTAGAAGAAGGAATAGATACAGACGAGGTGTCAAGGTGGAAAAGCTTCTAGAAGTTGGACGTTCCTCCTTTGTCTGTCACCTCCTCCTGACTATTGAGTAGGTTTTAGGTGGAAAGACTTTGAGCATGCTCAAAATACTTTAACCACGGATTTCTTTAAATATTTACACTGAAGTCTTCATGGCTGAACTTAATATTTTTAAGTGCCTGTATTCTTTCACAGTTTCATACATTTATGTAAGACATTTGGTTACACTTGTTTCTCACTGTCTCTTAATCTATTCCCACTTCCCCAACCCCCTTCCTCCCAGCAAGTGTCCATTCCAGTTTCCTGTCTTTCCTTTCCCTTCATCCCTGGTTGGGTTTACCTTGGGCTGCTCCTTGGGAGAACAGGTGAGGAGCCATGCACTGAGCCATCACCAGTGAGTGGCTTCAGCATAGAAAACAATGACTTACTCTTTCTACTGGCTGCCAAAAGCTCTTCTGATCAGCATGTTCCAAGGGGCCCTGTTTCATCTTTCACTGAATAAGGGCTCAGTCTTTAGAACTGTTGCAAAAATTTCTTATTTCTGGAAGACCTAAACAGTGTCTATTCGTCACCCTCCTAAGGTGTCCCAGGGATAAACTAAGGCACGATCCCACCAAAGTTCACTTGGAGAACCAATGAGTTTATCAGCCTCACTGACAGAGCACAGTTCCCGTAGTACTGTGAATGTTTCCCCTAAAATGTTTTTAACCAACTTGCATAATGGCTTTTCTATAGCCTCAAAGGTGGAACCCCAGCCTTTTTCCCGGTGTTTGTGATCTGTACACTCTAGCTCTTCCCCAAGGCCAAGTGCAATTTGGACAGAATTACATATAGCTGGTTATGGAAATACTTCAAGCTCCTCTACAGTCAGCAAACGCAGCTGTGTAATTTTTTGCAAGAGGGCACAGCTGAAGTTGGCAGTTGTTCTCTTGGATTGTCATGTAGAACAATATCTTACATAGACGACTGTCTCTGCTGTAAATTCTTGGATGCCTTGGTCATGTCATACTCCTGAGACAGCCCTTTACAGCCCTTCTCCCTAAGGTTATTCTTGTGAATCGGTTCTGCCCCTCTCTTCTGAGAGATTCCCTGAACCCAATATCAGTATTCCTTTAAAAATGATTATAATTGTGTGTACATGTGACTGTTTATGATATGTGTATGGAGGCTGAAGGCTTTTTGGAGGTTCTTTTCTTCTACTACCTTTATGTAGATTCTTGGGGGGTCAAAACACATAAACAGACTTCCATATAGGTGCTTTAACCCTCTGAGCTCTTATTGGATACCCCACATGTTTGGTATTCTTTTATTTATTTTGTTTACATTTATTTATTTATTTACTTACTTATTCACTTTACATCCCACTCACTGCCCCCTCTCCCAGTCACCCTCTTCCACAATCCTTCCTTCCAGCCCTCCTCACCTTTTCCTGGGAGCAGGTAGGGCCGCCCTTGGGTATCCTTCCATCCTGACACTTGAAGTTCCTGTGAGGCTAGGTACTTCTCCCACTGAGTCCAGACAAGGCAGCCCAGCTAGAATAACATATCTCACATATAGGCAACAGCTTTTGGGATAGCTTCTGCTCCAGTTGTTCGGGACCCACATGAAGGTCAAGCTACATATCTGCTACATATGTGTGGGGAGGCCTAGGTCCAGCTCACGTGTGCTCTTTGCCTGGGGTTCAGTCTCTGAGAGCCCCAAGGGTTCAGGTTAGTTGACTCTGTTGATCTTTCTGTGGGGTTCCTGTCCCCTTATGGGCCTCAATCCTTACTCTTATTCTGTAAGAGTCCATCTACTGTTTGTCTGTGTCTGCATCTGTCTGACTCAGCTGCTGGGTGGAGCCTCTCAGAAGACAACCATACAGGACTCCTGTCTGCAAGCATAAGTTTAATATTTTTAATGGAAGGATTGCTGGAAAGTGAATATGTCATTTAAAAATGTATTTGATTGTTGTTGTTATTGAGCCATTATTTGTATTATGTTATCCTTTTCCTCAGACTGAATTACATATTTGCTTTGAAGTTCAGAAATTCGACGTTTTTGCTATATGCATTACAAAGTAGCATTGTTAAATATTTCCAAGTAGTGAAATGACTGCTCATGTAGGACAGGTATTATTGACAGTCTGCCATTTATCAGTCAGTAATCCACTTGGCAGGTAGTGTGTTCATAGTTATTCTTTATGCACACAGAGCCTTGTTTGAGTCTTTATCTTTTAATGGGCAGTGACGAAATGGCCAGAGATAAGAGTCATAAATACAACCCAAACTATTTACTTAGCCATCACATTTCTGTTTTAGGAAGTAAGAGATCGAAGGTAGTATTACTTATTTCAGTTTTTTAACATTTCCTTTTTTGTGAGATTGTAATATAAACAATAATTTCTCCTTGTTTCCTCCCTCCAAACTCTCCCATATACCCTTCTCTTTCAAATTCACGCCCCCCTCACCTTTTTATTAATTATTGTTGCATGTATATATCTAAATATTTCTAAGTATAACCAATTTGGTCTGTATAATGTTACTTGTATGTATGTTTCCAGTGCTGACCATATTGAATAACCAATTAGTGTGATCTTTGAGGAGGCAGAATATTTTTTTATCAGTCTCAGCACCCTTTAGTTGACTGTAGTTCCTTATGGAGGGTTGATGCCTCCTGGGTTTTCCCCTGTCTACTTTGGCATGGCTATTACTGTCCTTGTTGGGTTCATGTTTAGGCAGTCATGTTGATGAGACTTTATCCATGTATTTTCTGACATTGCTAGGACACACAATCTCACAACAAACTCTCTGATCCTCTTTGATCCTCTAGCTTTTACAATCTTTGCACGCCATCTTTCTCAACATTCTGGGAATCTTGGTTGCTGAAGTTGTTTGTTTGGTGTATTCATTGGGACCAGGTTCCACATGTCTACATTTTAATTTGTTGTGGTTTCCGGTAATAGTCTCTCTGTGTTGCAATGAGGAGTTTCGTTGACGATGGGTGAAGACTATCTTGTATGCATAAGGACAAATATTTAGAATGTAGTTATGGAGTATGCTGGTTTAGTTAAGTCGTGGTTGTAGGCTCTCTTCTAAGATCCATGACTTTGATAGCCCTGGGTAATGGGTTTCCAGAACCATGTTTTGTTTCTGTCCTGTTGAAGAAGTCTAGTTAGAGAGCTGTTGGTTGGCACAAAGGTATATTTGTCACTAGTCCACTCTTAAGGTTATCCTGCCATGGTGGTGGTTGTTGTCGTTCATAGGCATCATAGTTGGGTAGGTCGCTTCTTTGGAAGATTGCACAGCACTTTCTGGTATCATAAAAGCAAGTCCTCAGAGAGGAGGAATTCCTGTCAGTTCCAGTTCAGAAGTCTCTAGGCCCTGTGCATCAACCATGGTGTCTTCAGCACTAGGGACTTCACCTTTGGGGACCAAGCAAAGGCCATACCAAAAGCCTCTAATGTTATTCGAGTTTCCTGGACAACCCTGACCAACAGTTCAAAGAAGGGCTTCTGATACCTGGTGTTTTGTTGTTGTTGTTGTTGTTGTTGTTGTTGTTGTTGTTGTTAGTCTTTGGCTCTTGGGAGAAGTATTGACAGCCCAGATGAGTAAATTTCTTTAAAAAAAATTTATATGTATATTATTTTTAATCTGTTATATGGTTTTAAGTACTATAATAGTTTTAGATAGGTGGTTAATAATATGATTATTTATGACTTTTTCAGATATCCTTACTGTTTATCTCTTCTTCTGTATTTGTCTCACTCTCCTGTCCCAAATCAGAAGTCCCCCTCTATTTACTTTCTCTCAATCAGACTGTGTATTCCCTGCTATTCCCCCGACTTATTTCACTATTGAAGGAGTTTCAGTGGTTCAGGTCGACTCTTTTTATCAATCAACCCTTTTCCTTTGACCCCCTTGTTTTGTCAAGCTTTTGCGTATATATTGTTTATTATAATTATGACAGACATAAAATAAACCTACCAGGTTATAGATTTGCTTTTCTTCATAGTAAACAGAATTATTAATGCATGAAATATAAAAATGTAAATTTTATTTATGCTTTTAAATTTTTTGACTAAAAACTATTATCCAGTCTACATATTAATATTATATAAAATTTCACATTTTCTTCAAATATAATAGGTACTTGCCGTTTAAGAATATTTTCAATTTTTTTCTATATATTTGACCATATAATATTTACATATTTGCAATTTGGGCTGCTTTATATGTGTGTGTATATAAACTTTATGCTGAGGGAATAGCATTCTAAAATTTATATTTTAATTTTCATGTTTGAGGAAGTTACCCAAGAGTACTTTGTTTTCAAAGTTCTATTTTATTCCTCAGTACAGGTATTACAGCTTATTTTATGTTTAAATCTATTTCTCCTCATATTTCTGTAGTGTTTCTACTTTTTTACTCTTATAATGATATTTATATTATTTTCTTTATGTTGTTCATATTAAGTGATTTTTATATACAACCTTGCAAATATTCCTTTATTGGCTTTTTTTTTTTGATTTGCAAAAATGACTTAAAAACTGTGGTTGCAATTTGTTTCCTTCAAACTTAATACTGAAATTGGTTATTCTGTTTTGTTGTTATTCGTCTGTTTAAAACTTTTGTGTAACCGAAGTTACTTTAAATTTCTTTTTGTTGCCGGACAGTGGTGGCGCATGCCTTGAATCCCAGCACTTGGGAGGCAGAGGCAGGCGGATTTCTGAGTTTGAGGCCAGCCTGGTCTACAGAGTGAGTTCCAGGACAGCCAGAGCTACACAGAGAAACCCTGTCTTGAAAAACAAACAAACAAACAAAATTATTTTTGTCTCCTATAGTGCGAGCTTAGCAAACTTCCTTTCCCCCTACATTTTTTCCTTTCCTTGTCAGCTCTTACATGGCTGATTGGCTTTCATATCTGTATTTTCTCATCTCCATAGAGATTCCAAATGTTTTCCACTAAAATTGAAAAAGTTTGTTACTCTTAGTGTCACAGATTTTTGACAAGTCATTTTAGCATGGCACGGCCACAGTTAAGGAAAACATTGACTATCATCTAGTGTATCGGTCTCAAGCATGACTGGATAATTTGTATAGATCATATAAAACAGCTGTAGTGAGCTGTATAAACTGGTGTGAGCTGAATCTACTTCTTGAGTTGTTAACCAAAAAGCTTGTGAATCTGCACATTTTCTGAGATCCAGTCTATCAATTTTAAATATCTTGCCTTTTCATAGGCAGAAAAGCATTTCAGCTTGTATTGTTTAAAAAGATAATATATCCTACAGGAAGAATGAAAATTTTTATTTATCTAACGTTGCATTTCCACAGTCTTGTCAAAAGAACATGCTTCACAAGTCCTGGTGAGGAAGCGCCGTGCAAATAACTTGATCGAAGAAACTAAGCAGGGCAACCTTGAAAGAGAGTGCATTGAAGAACTCTGCAATAAGGAGGAAGCCAGGGAGATCTT
Source organism: Rhabdomys dilectus (assembly GCA_019844195.1). Taxonomy (NCBI): domain Eukaryota; kingdom Metazoa; phylum Chordata; class Mammalia; order Rodentia; family Muridae; genus Rhabdomys; species Rhabdomys dilectus. Next base: position 11,490,134 of record JADRCG010000285.1, read on the forward strand.
TGAAAACAATGCCGAAACGGTAAGAATTCGTGGAAACTGTTGAGTCCACCCACCCCCATGTACAGCGACAGACTGAACATTGCCAGCTTGTGTTTCCTTGGCTCCAGTTGAAAGCTAATGATTCTGTAGGCCACTTTCTATGTGTTGCCCTGTCTTTTCAGGAGGACAAATGCTCTGACCTAACTAGATTTCCCCTAAGTCTCATCGTCAACAACTAGTGTTGACTTTGTGGTTTTGTAATGATTTTATCCTAACCCAAATTTAATAGTATCGAGGTCACAAGAGAAAATGTGTGTGAAGTGTAAGTGACCGTGGGTATTTCTGTCACCACTGTGCTTCTCCTTTGTTTTGTTTTGGTTGATTGCTTGCATTTGTGATAGTCTCTTACTTGTAGTCCCAACTACCCTGAAACTCACTCTCTTCTTGCCTCTGCTTCAGCCTCCCAAATACTGGGATTGTAGGTTGGTACCACTGTGTATAGTGTCACCATTTATCTTTAGAAGGTTCTAGAAATGGGGCCATCTAACTGACATTAATTATTAAAGTGTCATGTATGGTAAGTATACTTTATAACCTTTGGAAAGTTTCCCTAGGCTACTGATATCAGCAGCAATCTTTAGTGTATGATAAATTACAAGTTATTCACCTCACGCTCCCCCCCCTCCTTAAATATAACCATAAAGACTTAAATGTCACACAGCAATATGGGACTTATTGCCCATTCCGTGTTTTAGGAAAGGGTGCTCTGTAGCATGCCTGTAGCTAGCAGAAATAGAGTAAATACCTCCAAGAAGTGGTATAAGCTTCACCTTTAGAGTTTTAAACTCATACCCTTAAGGGTTTCCTCAGATATTTTTCCTGATTCAATCTGGAGAAAAGAAGGAGAAGACATGTGTAAGGGTCTGCTTGTGCCTCTCCTTCAGCTCCCAGCTTCATGACAATAGCTGAGTGATAACAAGCAAGAACACTTAGTCCATAGTTTGAAAATCTGTCCCAAACTGTAGCTACTGGCATTCTCTGTGACTGTTCTTGTAGCCCTTTTATCTCTCTCCGTGTTCTGATAGGTTTAAAGAAGAAATTTTCTGCAAATACCCAACAATTCATTTTTAATCTACTTACAAGTGGGACCAAGGTGTGAAAAAACACCAAGAGCAAAAGCAGCATGGAGATTAAAGGGCTTCTTTGGCTCACATATCTTAAATTAAAGTTCATTGAGGGATGCTGAAACAGGAATTCAATCCAGGTGGGAACCAAGAGGCAGGAGCTAATGCAGAGACATGGAGAAGTACTGCTTATTGGCCTGCTCCTCATGGCTTGCTTGGCCAGCTTTGTTATAGGATCCAGGACCACCATCCCAAGGATACTGTCACCTAAAAGGGGCTGGGCCCTCCTCCATCAGTCACTAATTAAGAAAATGCCCTACAGGTCTGTTCACAACTCTATCTTATAGAAGCATTTTCTCAATTGAGACTCCCTCACAGATGATTCTCGCTTGTGTCAAGTTGACATAAAATTAGCCAGCACAAACAGTAGTAATACAAAATTTTCTATCCCATACAATGTAGTAAACTTCCTTACTGTATAGCATATATACATACATTTTTCCATGTTTTACATTTTCATACTAAAAGGAATGTGTAACTACTTTTACAGAGATTGTGGTATATATTAGATAAATACATATATTCCTTTCTACTATGAAAAAAATTTAAAAAATAGAAATAATACAATAAAGCCCAACACACCACCTCCGTCCAATAAGGATCAAGTCCTCCATTTTATTTTGCCTGTCTACCACATCTACTCAATGTCTTGGGTAGAACACTTTGAGCCTTCATGTGTCATGATTATGTCATCCATAAATACTTGACTGTATATTTCTGCATTGTACATACGTTCTGAGGTGAGACTTCAAAGAGGAATCGGAAAGGGAGACAGAACAAAGGAGGAAAAGGGGAAGAAGACAGAGAAGGAAGACTCATTCATGTTTCTTCATCAACACTGGCTTGTCGACACTCCACCTACTCCCTCTCCATATCCCTCATACCTTTAGTTCATATTCCCGGTGTTTACTCTCTTGTTCAACTCTTCACTGTCTCTAATGTATTCTGGTCATTAGCATATTACAAACTCTTGAAACTCATTTGTTGCTCCTTATTGTTTGGCTTTGCTTCTGCCGTAAACCAGTGTTGTCTGACTGCTTTGGTGTCAGACCCTATCTCATAAGCTAGTAGGAACCTGTACTGCAGGTTTATATGTAATAGGAGGGAAACGTGAGGACTTTGAAGTGGAAAAAGCCATGTTCCATGTTGACTGAGCCAGAACTTTGAATATTTTTGTATGCAGACATTTTGGTTCTGCACGAAATATTTTTGTGTTATTTGTACTACATACGAGATATATTCTGAATTTACTGTTAGAGATTTATCACATTCTCCACATTCATAAAAATACATTCCCTTGTCCACCTTGTGATAACTGCTTTTGGTACCCACCAGTTTATAAAGAAAGTGTTGCATGTGCATTAGGTGCAAATAAGGTAAGTGTTCAGTTTAGTTCCCTTCAAATTATTTCGTTGTGACCTCAGTGTAGATAATCACAATGATATAAAAATATATCAAATGAAGGCAGATGTGGTGGCATACACCTTTAATCTCAGCACGCTGGAGGAAGGGGCATGTAAATCTCGTGATTTTGAGGTGGACATGATCTACATAGTGAGTTCCAGGATAGCCAGGGCTGTGTAGAGAGACCCTGTCAACACGCAAAAATGTGTACCACATGGATGTTTAATCATCATTAAAAATTTGCTTATAAAAGAGGGCATATATTTATCGCCTTAAGTACAACCTTTTCAAATCAGGTGCCTTAAAATGTTATTTAATTGTTTAGTGGTGTTTTAAGCCTACTTGTCAAGTATTGCCTATCTTTTCTTGAAATATTTTTCATATAGAACAATTAGAATGTGAAAACACACAACATGTAATTGATTCCCACGTTAGTAATGAAAAAACTAAAACATTAATCTTTAACTCTGTGATGAAATTGAGGTTTGCTAATATATCTTTTTTTTTTTATTTTTTCTAGGATTATTTTTATCCAAAATATTTAGGTAAGTTTTAAGCATCTGAAGCATAACATTTTGGAAATTGAAAAGAACTTAGATATGTTCAAACCTCACCTTCTCCCCATATACCCATCCAATACTAACTTATCATCCTTGAGAAAACGTAAGCGCTATGATGCTCTTGCATTTAAAGTCATATCGACAGATGTGGAATGTCTCATTACTATGTTAAACTGTCACTGTTAGTTTTCTGTGTCTTTCTGCTAAAATATCTTTAGGCTGATGCCAATTATCTTCAGACATCCAGACATTATGTACAACTATGTTTTCATGGATGTCTTTCACAGAATGAAAGATATCTTAGCTCATCAAATCCTGTGATGTACACAGTTATCACTCACCCATTAGTGATTTGTAGCAGGCATTCCAGTCATTCAGTCTCCTGTTCATGCTCTTTCGGATTTGGGGCTCTCAAGGTGGTAATATTTGACACTCATGTATGTTACATGACGTCAGTTCAATGCTCCTCAGAGCACAAAGCTTGTTTTCTTAGAGCAAACGTAGAAATGTTTCATACTAGTATTAATTGTGAATGTCATTTCTGCTTTCAAATATTAGGGTTTCTAATTTCTGCACCTGTTTCTCATGTGATTCTCCATGTTTACAACAGAGTTATACTCCTTTCCCCCCCCCCCCCTTTTCTTTCAGAATACTTCTTATCTATGCTTGGTTTCACCCTATTACCTCTAGGAAACTAGAAATAGAAAGGAAATCTTTTTGGAAAATATAGAAATAAACTTTGATATTATTATTAATATAGTCTTGTAAATGATTAAGTCATTAAACTTGTTACTCTTGGAATTTGAGTATGGTTACTTTATTATATTTTACTTATTTTTATATATTACTCTGTGTACTCTTGGAGCAATTCCAGAGACATTTTGAGAAGAATATTTATAGTTTGGACCTTAAGGGAAAAATACGAAAATTGGTATTGATTTGTATTTATCTTTTAGAATAATTAGTAGGTTAAAAGTTCAAGACCACTGAAAACAAGATTTTTTTTGAAACAGGTCCATGACTGCTCCTCAGAGTTTTTAGTGTACATGATGGTTAGCATCCTTTATTTGTGGCACCTGCTGAGCTTGGGTGACTTGACGATACTGTACAATGCTGTAGTCCATCCTTTCAACACTGTGAAACATCAATCAGTTCTATGATAGCTCTCGGTAGAGCACAGCAAGACCTTAGCTTTTTAACGTCTAGGAACACATTTGTCACCTCTCTAGGTGGGTTTTCACCAAGATTGCAAAGCACTTAATAAAATGTATTTCTTTTTGTCCTCTTTATTTTTCTCCCCTGATGTGCAATTTCTGTTTGCTTCTTTGTCTTCCTTTCTTCCTTCCAAGTTTTACCCAGGCTGGATCCTTCTTAACTTCCGTGATCAGATGAGATGGGATACATTCAGGGTGGTAAGGCCAAGTCCTTTCTTTCCTTCTCTAGCTCCTCATACCAGTGTTAAATGTCTTTTTTCAATAGCACACCATGAGCAGTAATTGGGAGGTGCTGTTATTTGTGTCTACACATATAATAAGTGCAACAAGGTTTTGTAAAACCCTTTGCTTTTACATTTTAAAGGGTAGAGAATGGATAAAAGCATTCATCCAGGAAAAGAATCTATTTTTGTATACAATATGAGTCACCACTTTCCAAAACAGAAGCCAAGAATTTACATTGTGGAAGCAATTGAGAAAGTACAAATTATCAAGACTATCCCAGCCTCTCATATTAGAAGAAAATTTAAATGTTTAATAATAAAATGAGATACTACTAAGCTACTAACATTATAAGGTTATACTAACCTTGTTTATTGAGGCCATGTAATGAGGGTGGTATGTTTGCAGCAGCAACCATCTGAATGTTATGCATTTCTAAATGTATATACATTTTTTGATCACAGTACATTTGAAAAAATATGAATAGTGTTTTAATATAGAACTATGAATTTGGGAGAGGTTTCTTAAATAACAGTTTTCTCCTTTTAACTCTTTTATTTTTTTTCTGAATTCATCCAACTTTCTCTCCTCTTTCCATGACTACCTTGGCAGCATGGTAGAAGATTAAAATACAAACAAAACTTGGAATCTGAGATGTGCCTGTCAGTTTTGGAATAACCTTTGCTGGCAACATGTTTTCACTTTTGCTTTTGTTGTTGTTTTTAACTACTTGCAGAGGTTTATGTTTATTATATGCAGAATGTCACTAGACTTTCTAACTCTAGATTGCTTAGACTGTTAAGGAGATAGGTAATAGATTTATTGTCAATCTTTTTTCTAATGGAAGGTGGTATTACTTAATCCAGTAGGTGAAACAAAAATGCTTTTGATTGAAATTTTATATTTTGTTTTGTATGTGAAAGTGGTACATTTCACTGTTGAAAGAGAAAAAGAAGATCCCTTATCAAAGTTAGATGTTCTGTTGTTTGGTGTGCAGAGGGGCCATGGTCCTTGTTAGAAAATTACGATCAATACTTCCGTTCATAATAAACATAATAGTAACTTAATAACCCACAATTTATGCTGGGTTGTCCTTATAAAAAGAGAAGCTTATTCAGTACATTAGACTAAAGATATCAATACTTTTTGGACAGTGTTTAGACTTAAAATTTTGTAGTCATATAAACTACTTCATGAAGTTACCCTTGCCAACTGCTGCCCTTAGAACATGCAATTTAGAATGGAAATGCCCTGGGCTTACTGGCACTTATCACACAGATGGAAACAATTGATGTCATTAGTTTGTTTCAAGAAATGAAAACAGATAATGGTTGCAGAGGACTTTTAAAATGAAGTTTATGGTACAAACTTGTGTTCATATATAAATGTATAAAATCAAGTTTATAAACTTTATATGAACTTTCAGGGATTGAACTCAGTCCTTGTACAAGCTAGGTTGCACCTTTGCCACCGAGTTATAATCCCAGGATATCATTATAATTTAAATTCTCTCTTTTTTTAAAGCACTTCTTTTTTTCCTGAGGAAATGGGGGAAAAATAAGTTTAAATCTATATAGGCATTGGAAAATATCACCTGGAAAATTTAATGGCATTGTTCATAGAAAATACATTTTCTGAAGAATAGTAAACTGTGAGCCCACATGTAAATATTAGAAATCGTTCTTTAGGGCTGGAGATGTAGCTCATTGGTAGAGAGAGTACATTCCTGACATGCATAAGAATTTAGGTTTAATTCCTAAAATACACACACACACCAAACAAGCAGGCAAACAAACCAAAGCACCTTAGCTTGCAGGTTCTGTCAAACTAGTGAATCTATCCAAACTCACTTCATCTTTTCGAATTATCTCTAGAGAAACATTAGGAATCTAGGCACTGATGTTAAGAAAACCCTAAAACAAGAAGTAGCCTGGAGTCTGGTAAAAGACAAGACTGTAGTCACTAAGTGTTAAGGTAGCGGTGAGAGGCAAGTAGTAAAGCTTGACAAAGTGTTCAAATAAAAAATCAAAAAAGCACAATACAGTAACCTCCAAATAGCAAGACAAAATATGAATAGAGGTAAATGAAATGGAGAACAGCAAGGAAGATTGATAAAAGCAAAACTTATATTTTGAAAAGGCTTGTAGTTCACTGTTGTAACAGGAAATTTGAAGCCTAGTGTGACTTCCATCTCTCAGTGATGGACTGCATTTTCCAAAGATGACACAGAAGTGTCTCCTGCTTCTCATACTCTCTGATGTGTCATTTTCCCACTCCCTTATCAGGAGGTAGATGCTGTTTTCCCTGCCCACACACTCTTGGGCGGATCCTGGAATTGCTTGCATCATAATACATGGTGGCAGCAGTACAGTATTCCTTACAAGGCCTTGCAGCTTCTGCGTTTTCCTTGGATGCTAGCTGCTATGAAATAAGGGCCACTTTAAGACCAGCATGGTGAAGAAAACTCTGTCATATGAATAGACTCTGACATATAATACTTTATAAACCAGTAGAAGTGGGGTGTCAGGCAGCATGAGCTGTCATGGCTCACCTTGGAATGGATTACCTTGGATTCCAGTGCTCCGGCTGACTCCACATGCCACAGACATCTTTAGTTTGGTGAATTAATTGCTTCTTAGATATTCGACCCCCAAATCAAATCCAAATAGCTTTAGTTAAACTAGTAATTTTGAGGTTATCTTGCTATTCTGCAAAAGGTAACTAAATATTGGGTATCTGAGCAAAGAAGTAATACATGCCATTTCTTTGATGTCAGGACATAGGTTTGTAGAACTGTTAATAACATTAAAATCTCTAAGTATCTTGTCTCTTTTATGTCATGTGTTATTTCTTAGTTTCCTAGCCATTCAACTCATTACTTTCACAGCTTTGTAGTCAGGAACAAAAGGAGTGGATCAACCATTCTGTGATATTAAGGAATTATGCAAATATTATTGTATTAGTCTCTATGCAACACGAGAAGACCTGGAAGTTGCCTGCAGCAACCAGAAACAGTGACTCCTATTGATTACATAAGCAGTTCATGCTTCTGAAGTCAGGCTCTCATCTGGTGTGCAGGCTTGAAAGTTTCTTTGCTCTAACAAACAAAGAGATTTATGTGACAGGAGATTTCCCTTCTAATCCCATGTCTTTTGTTGTTGTCGTTTTTTCAGATCAAGGTTCCTCCCCACAGAAAGAAGCATTTATAACCTTAGTTTTTCATGACTCTGTTGTTTATTGCAAGCTAGCTTGTAGATTTTTTTTAATGGTTCAGAGAGATCAATGTGCTACAACAAAAAGCTAGTTGTGAGAGATGCTAATGATAATGAAACAGAAGGAAAGTGCCGGGCAAAGGAAGACTTGACAAAGAAGGGAACATAACCTGGCCAGTTGATTTCTTTTAGGATCGACAGTGTAGAAAGTGTTTTTGATCCTCAAACCAGTACAGCAAATGAATGTATTCTCTTGATATCTTATCAGAAATGGAAGGTTTAGGTTTAAGACGGGTGTGGTGATCGAATGCCTGGAATCTGTCAGTATTGATAAGGCTGAGGCAGGAGGATCATGAGTTCAAAGCCAAACTACACCACATGGGATAAGTAGAGGGTTGGAGAGATGACTCAGAAGTCAGGAGCATAAATTGCTCTTGCAAAGACCCTGAGTTCAGTTCAGGTTTTAGGGAATCTGGTCCTTATAAACCCTCCACAGACAACTCCACATCCCCACACAAAGATACACACACATGCACATCATTTAAAAAGTAAAAATAAGTCTTAGAAAGAAAAATAACTAATATAAATAAAGCTTATCTAATGCACACCTTATAATATCTCAGGGAAGAATTCCCTTTCATCTAGAGGTTCAGTATCTAGATGGTTTGAAGACGTGCCCAGTAACCATAGCGACTCCCGCTATCACCTCTGTGTTCTTGACACAGTTACATCTATCTTTATACACTCTTGTTCAAAGCATAATGCGCATGTATGCTTTATTGCAAGGCATTCTGCATAGTACAAAGACACGATGCCTCCAGGAAAACAGGAAAGCTCACAACAAATAGAAAAACACTGACAGAAAATTAGGACCCGATTTGTAAATTTGTTCTACAAAGACAGCGTAGCAGAAGTAACACGAATAGGGAGTGTTGTGTTGTCCTTTAGCACAGCAGTTCTCAACCTGTGGGAGTCGACCCATTTCGAAGTGGATTGACGCTTTCACAGGGGTTGTCTAAGACGACTGGAAAACACAGATCTTTGCTTTCTGATTTGTAACAGCAAAATTACAGCTATGAAATAAATGAAAATAAGTTTACAGTTGAGGGTCAACCCAACACAAGGAACTACATTAAAGGGTCTCAGCATTAGGAAGGTTGAGAACCCACTGTTCGAACACTTTGGCATGAAGAACTGGCCATAAGGCAAAATCAAACTGCTGCTAAGAAATCCCAATGGCCTTCTAATAAAACTCAAGGAAGGTCCTTTGATGGTTTTATGACAGAATGATGTGTTCATATCAGAATTATCTAATCGGGACTGGAAGATTAACTTCCATGACCGTGAGGGAGACAGGAAGCTAGAAGACGGTGTTCCTGGTGATGTCAAAGGCTTTATTCACACAGTAGTTGTCAGAACCTCACGAAGGAAAGGCTAAGCCATTGCAATGGCTGCTGAATGATTGCAAAGCAGGCTACTTCAGAAACTTGATGAATTTTGGAACAGGGTTAGTTTTCAGATAGGCTTCAGTAGAAGCCAAAGTTCAATAGTCTGATCAGACCTATGCTCTCTGGCAGGTAAAACAGTGAGTGAATCAACAAAACAAAACACAAAAAGAAAGCAAAAAACGTCTTTCAGATAAAGATCAGTCTCAGGTGTAGAAAGCAAACTCAAGCAGACCATAGACTACAGGACTGAAGCTTGAAACCACATAGCTACCTCTAGATATTCACACAGAAGGAAGACACAAGGGTAGCAGAGTCTGTGATGCCTGAGGGACCTGATAAAAGAATGTTTGGTACTGGGGTTTTCAGAGTTGAAAGTTCTGCTGGGCGGTGGTGGCACACTCCTTTAATCCCAGCACTTGGGAAGCAGATGGATTTCTGAGTTTGAGGCCAGCCTGGTCTACAGAGTGAGTTCCAGGACAGCCAGGGCTACACAGAGAAACCCTGTCTCGGAAAAAAAAAAAAGAGTTGAAAGTTCTGTTACATCATGTTCTGTTCTTCTGGTGTGTGTTCTGAACGTCTTTGTCAAAGACTTCCCCAGGATTCATCTCTCTGAATTCATATTTGTCTACTTGTTCCCGCAGCTCTCAGACCTAAGGAGAGAAGTTTCCGTGTACAGTTGATGGTGATGAATGTAGAAACAAAACTGTTTACATAGCAAAAGAATGAATTTGCCTATCCTAGCTTTAGCAGATTATGTCAATACTGACAAGGAATAAGTTTCAGATGTTGTTGAAGGAACATTCTGGAACTAAATTATTCAATTGCACCAGAGTATCCCTACAAATATGAACCGGTACAAAGCTCCGTCATACACGAAGAGAAAAAAACAAAAAAACAAACTGAACTTTAAAAGTCAAGCTCCAAAGTTCTCCTTCTTTCGATTCAGTCTAAACAGCAGTAATCCTTTCTCTTAAGAGGATAAATGAAGAACATGCCTGCTGCATGTCCTGTGTGGTCACCAGTCACCCTTTTTACCTGTGTGGCCACAGGTCACTGTTAACTGTGAGATTCCTCAATGGAGAGCAACCAGGATTTTTTTTTTTCTTTCAGCGCATCCATGAGTCAATTGAATAGCTGGGTCGATGAAAGAGCTTGTATGCTACCATGATGACTGAATATAGTGCCCAGAACCCAGGGAGACATGCTGTGTCATGTCTGCAATTCCAGTACTCACAGAGGGAGATGGGGGCAGAGATAGGCCAACTGGCAGAAGTTCCAGCAGAAACCACAAGATCTCTTGCCTCAAAAAACGAGGAGGAAAGAGCTGACTCCTAAAAAGTTGTGCTCTTCTCTCCATATGTCCTTGTACAGGAGCATGTAAGCATGAACATGCACACACACACACACACACACACACACACACACACAAATATCTTTTTAAAACATCTATTCCTCATCCTACCAATGTTGTATTTTGTTCATATCTGTCAGTCCATTTCTATATAACATTTACAATTCAACATTCATCAAAGCATGTTTTAGATAAAATACTGTTACTCAAGGGAAGAGGAAAGCATGCACTTGAACCATAAAAGTGATCGTCTTCTCCATCTTGTTAACAACGTGCCAGCTTAAAGCTGCTGCGCTACCAGGCTGGCGCTCTTAGCATCTTCTGCTTAACTAAGAAGGTCTAGCAAAGGTAGAAACTTTTAGGGTGGTCTGTTAGTACTAACTCTTGTGAAGCAGCAGGAACGGAAGTATCCTGGCTTTAGGATAATTTCTTCTGTGGAGTTCAGATCAAGGCTGCGGTGATACAATTACATTTTCTTTCTCACAGCTTGTTTGGGTGACTTCCGCGTTGGCTCATTCAGTGCTGCAAGGCAGTCAGCTAATGCTTACCTTGACCTCCGGAGCTGTGTCAATGGTAAGCTGATATTTAAAAACAACATGCAAAAAAGGAAAAAACAAAACAAAATAACATAGAAGTCTTGTGAGTAAGAAACACTGTTCTTATATAAACCGATGTTTGAAAACCAGTAAGTGAACTCCTGAAAGGGAGCTATGCCAAGCAGAAATGCATTTTTGAGCAGCATATAGAAGCATGATTTTCCATTGTAAATGCATGTTATACTTAAAATGAAAGTTTCTCCTAATGTTTCAGTTGAGTGGTGGTCAATGATAGCTGGCTTCAAGTTATTGGCTGTCAGCAATTTTATTTCTAGCATCTTTATTTTAGCTAGACTTGTATAATCACACAGTATGACCAATTGTATAGTTAACTGGTAGGTCAGAGGAGAGCTATGTGCATTCTTTTAACTTCCAATATGAAAATGTATGTATGGTAACAGCTTTTATTCTCTGAAGTTTCTATAGGTCCTACAGTGACCACATTTGATAGCTGGGGTTACTTTCTTTCATTTTTCTGCAGCTCAGTCTCCAGTGTTTGAAAACTGCTATTTCATGCATTTTAATAATGATTCTACTTCTTTAAGACAAGAAGGCCCCTTTTATTCCATCTTGCTTCAAGTTAGAATTTGTCAAATTTTGTCATCACGCGGAGAATAATTTGCTTAGTCTGTCTTCCTCATGGAGTTGTTTTAAGGCTTAGATCAAGTGAAGTATTTTCCTGGCTCAGTGGTACACATCTTTAATCCCAGCACTTGGGAGGCAGAGGCAGGCAGATCTCTGTGAGTTTGAGGCCAACCTGGTCTACACAGTAAGTTTCAGGACAGTCCAAGTCATTTCTCACTTTTTCATTTCTTCCATATTTAAATTTATTTATTTATTTTTTGTGATAGTGTCTTATGTAGTCCAGTCTGGTCTTGAACTGGCTCTACAGTCAAAGACGACCTTTGTCCAATCATGATCTCCTTCTCCACCTCCTGAGTGCAGAGGTCACAGGCATGAATTTACTCCATCAAGTATATGCAGTCGGTATCAAACCTAGTAATTTGCACATGCTAGACAGTAACTGTACCAACTGAGTTACACATGCAGGCTATATTCTATTTTACTTGAACAAGTACTGTTTGAAAGAATGTATCGTAGCCCTGTTGGTTGCAGGCATGCAACTGTATGCTTCTAGGTCTGCTATTCACTTTCCTTGCTCAAGGTAAAAATTAAATAGGGGTCTGTTTCCTTTAGCCATCCCAGACCAGTGTGACCCTATGCCATGCAATGAAGATGGGTATCTGAGCTGCAAAGATGGGCGAGCTGCCTTCACTTGCATCTGTAAACCAGGGTGGCACGGAGACAGGTGTCAGTTTGGTACGTATAAAAAATCCACACCCCTTGGCTTTCCTGGAATGGCTGCATGACAAATTATCCGAAGGTGTTATTTCTTTACAAATAATTTATTTTTCCATCGTAGACGTAAACGAATGTAAAGATCCGTTGAATGTCAACGGAGGCTGCAGCCAGATTTGTGACAACACTCCCGGAAGTTACCACTGCTCCTGCAAAATTGGCTTTGCTATGCTAGCAAATAAGAAAGACTGCAAAGGTAAGAGCCCAGAAACTGAATACAAATGTATTCACCGTGTGAGGCCAGTAGAAGAATTTTTCTGGGAAAGTTCTGTGGAAATACTCTGGTCAGAAAGTACTTACATTAGATATGCCTCTATGTCCAGGAGCCTTGTGATACTGTGTGATTCTGTCTTATGATACCAAGGATAAGACTATTTCATGTTCTTCTTGTGTGTGCATATGCCCAAGTGCATATTTCAAGGATTCATCCAGTTATAAGTAAAGATAATTTAAGCACTTCATAAAAAGAGAGGCTTCGGTGCTACCGACATTGCAAAGCCATTGTTCCGCACTCAGAATCAGCTACTTTCCCTCTATTGTTCCGTAAGAGGAACAGCAGCTACACAAAGAAATCTGCAGCTCTTCGTAACCTCACTATTATATCTTACCTTTGCTTTTCAGAAAAATCTTTCTGATTTTCAAAATGAATCTATTATTTTGCACCGCATTTCCGGTCATGGTTATGAGAAAGATGGAGAATCTGTTTTCCATTCTCTTTACATGTAACTATTCCACCATTGCTCTTCACTCTTTTTTAATTTGGATTTAAATAATCTGTCAGGTTAGCTTTTTGTATGTGGGTAGTATATTTCTTTTGGCTTTCTCTATAAATCTTCGTCTCCCAAAGTTTTCCTTTTATTTTTTTCCTTGCACATCTTGCGTCCTTGGACTGCTTGAACTCCTGTAAAAAATCTATAAGCATTCATGAATGAATACATTCGTGAATGTGTAGCTCAAGCCAGAATTCTGATCCTGTTGTGTTTCTGCGAAGCAGAAACCCTTAAAAAAAGAGAAAGATTTCTATCTTCCTCCTTTGTTTAGTTAAGAGGTTAAAAGTTCAGTAGATTACGTGTGACGTTACATTGTATAAGCTTTTATTTTTTTTTTCTTACAAAATCTCCTATCTGAATTCATATTTAAGGAACTTCCCTTGGCTTGGCAATATTCCGTATTGTGTAGTTCACTACAGTGTACTTTAAAGTGCTGTGGAATGAAGCTGAAACGAAATGCATTTACTACCAGTCTCTTCCAAGCCATTATCCAATTTGTGACTGTACAAGTCTCCTGTCTGTCTATTTAGAGGTTTTAGTTTGGCTATTAGAGTAGGGGCATCATTAGAAAAGCAGGTACAGAAAGCCATCATAATTCAGGATACCCTGTACATTATACAGACAGTACCCATTCCTATTTTAAAATTCTTTAATATTCCTACTTTAATAATATCTTTCTTCAATTTTTTGTCAATTTTTCATATTCGCATTGAGTCAATACATGCATGTACACTTATTAAAAATAAGTTTTTGGTTTTTGTTTGTTTATTGGTTTGTTTGTTGGTTTGCTGGGAATGCAGTTCATGCAGTTCCACCCTTGGCATGTGGAAGCCCTGGGTGCATTTCTCAGTGCTGCCAACCAACCAACAGGATGCTTCTGCAGATCAGAACACATGCGATTAGCTCTTTCTTTACATAGTGATGTATGTGAGATATGCAACAGAACACAGAACTTACAGGAAAATATGTGAAAAACTACAACAGAAGGACCTTGGCTGTAGTGTGGAAAGACAAGGAATCGGGATGGCGGTTATTGACTAAATATGAAAGTCTAAAACCTCAGCAGACATTAGATGTGGGTAAAGAGTCACCATGTCAATGTGCATCTAATTCTTATGAGCTATGTATTTCCCTACAAATCTGTTTAAAGCCAAATAGTTTAAGTAATGTGTTTTTATTTTCTTCTAATCATATGGACTTTTAAAAAGCTTTATGATACTCAACTCTTCTTTAATTAACTGAGAATTCATATTAAGTTTTATGAAATATTAGAGATTATAAGTATTAGGTGGTTTCTGTAATTAGTAATACTTACATAATTCTTGTATAATTCCATCCACATTTCGAACATTGGCATTGACATACTTAGGATATAGAAACATTTTCCTTACTACAGGGATTAATTTTATTATTTGAGAGTGAGTTATTTGAAACAAAACGATGTCTACATTTTCATCTGTTCATAGGCCCAGATAAAAATGCCACTTTTCAAAGTTGGAAATGTATTTCCCGTTCAACATTTTCTGTCTCCATGGACCTACATGAATAAAGCTGAGCAATAATTACATCTATGTAGAACTATGTCTCACTTGTGTTTGTTTGCTTGGAGTTGCTACCCTCTGCCCCCTTGCAACCTATCTTTTGCTTCCCATTATACTGTATAATACAACAAATGCATCTGAAATTTCTAGAATATTAAAAGATAGTAAAGGCTACTAGTAGTATAAGTGAAGTTTTAGAAATGCTTTTAGACTTTATTCAGTTACACCTTAAATGTTAATTATTGATTACTGTAGGCAAGATGGGTAAAAACTTAGGTATTTGTCTACTTCCAAATAAAATGATAAAACAGGTCAGTTGACATTAGTTAAATATTTGTAGTGAGGCATTAAATGAATCTACATTTACAACCAATTTCAGAAATAGAAATTTAGAAGTATATTTAAATAATATTAAGAATATAATGGAGCCGGGCGGTGGTGGCGCACGCCTTTAATCCCACAATTTAAATCTACTGATTACCAACAAGCTGGTTCAGCAAATACTGTACAATAGACTTTATAACTTTTCATAGTTACTGTTCTAAAATCCAGTATGAAACATCTTGCTAGCTAAAAGAAAAAGCTGCCAGCAAGAAAGTACAAGCAACCAATAGACCAATAATAACAACTACCAATAGGGGCCAGGTGGTGGTGGTGGTGGCACACGCCTTTAATCCCAGCACTTGGGAGGCAGAGGCAGGTGGATTTCTGAGTTCGAGGCCAGCCTGGTCTACAGAGTGAGTTCCAGGACAGCCAGGGCTACACAGAGAAACCCTGCCTCAAAAAACAAAACAAAACAAAACAAAACAAAACAAAACAAAACAAAACAA
>JADRCG010000285.1:11510813-11516538 GCA_019844195.1 Rhabdomys dilectus
CCAGGATCCCTGGTCCTTGGCCTAATGATCTTCATTGAAAGAATTCATTTGAAATATAGAACACAATGTGGAAGATAGGTTAGTTCATTGTAGAATAAGGAAACATACCCATAGAGGCTAAGAGTGGTAAGAAGCCAGAGATCACATTGCAGAGCTGATGGCTCTCTAGGGATAAGAAGGAAGAACATTCTCACAAGGTGAGAGAAGACACTGGCTAGACTACATTATGCCCTTATGTAGTTTGGTCTTCCTCCTCTTCTTCCTCCTCCCTGTGCTCTTCCTCCTCTTTCTTCTCATCCTCCTCTTCCTCCTCTTCCTCTTCCTCCTCCTCTTCCTCCTCCTCCTTCTCCTCCTCTTCTTCCTCCTCCCTGTGCTCTTCCTCCTCTTTCTTCTCCTCCTCTTCTTCCTTCTTTTCCTCTTCTTCCTCCTCTTTCCTTATGTAGTCTGGTCTTTCTCTTCCTCGTCGTCCTCCTCTTCCTCCTCCTCTTCTTCCTCCTCTTTCTTTATGTAGTTTGGTCTTTCTCTTCCTCATCCTCCTTTGTATCTTTTTAAAGACATAAAATCTCTAGAACAGAAAACTCTCCTGAGTGCCATTTTCCTGCCCACATGATTGACAGGTCTATCTGGTTGACTCTCTCTTGAGAGAGCAAAGGCATGCCTTTGTTCTTTGTCAGAAAGCCAGATAGTTATCCATTATAAAGTGTTAGGATCCCAGAATTCTACACTTTAGATAGTTATCAAGTAATAACCTTCCTGCATCTCAGTGTGGCATGTCTCCTTCCAGTCCCAGAGACAGGACTCAGGTCTTATTTCTCTAACCAGTAATTAAAGTCTGGCAGTTGAACTCTTTGGTTTTGCAAGGGGCTGATGATAAAAAAGGTGTCTACCTCCAGTGTTCTCTAATCCCACTAAAAAAATATGACATAGAAATTAGTAAGAATATTTTATGGTGTCCTTCTGTATCACACTCTGGCCAGGGTGCCCATTGCTTGTCTGTGTTCATAAATGTTCAGTGTCATAAACTTCCTGGTGGAAACAAACTTGTCACAAGAAGATTTAGTGACAATAAATGTATCACAATTAAGAGACCGATTCTGTTCTCCAGAGTGTCTCAAATATACTTTTCAACACTCACATTTAATGCATAATTGACCCAAGAAATCAATTGGCAGGAAGCTTTAATTTTTCCCTTGTTGAATAAATAAGTCAACATTTGATGCTCTCATCTCCCTCCTTTTTAAATTTCTTTTAGAAATAATAAGGCACACATGCTACTGGTTCTATTCTTGCATTTTAAAACATGTGAAGGTGAAATTATATAAGATTATTACACAGACTGTTTAAAATACCTAAATAATGATTTCATTGTATATAATGATAATTAACTATATCTACATGTATATGCACACACAAACACATGCATTCATACACACACATATACATACAACCAAGATGAGTCAGTATATGCTCAGAAAAAAATTTTTAAAAAAAATCACACTACTCATGTGAAAAAAAAATTGAGAAAGATAAGGAGTTTCTTGGATGTAAGTAGTAATTGTGGGGTGCCTTGAAAGGCCATGAGGTAGGATTTCTTATTTTATAGCTTAATCTCTTATTATTTCCATATGTCCTGTAGAACATACCACTATTCAAATTGGAATGGGTATGAAATTCCCCACGGAGGGCTCTATTTAATAACTGCAGAATTAGTTGTAAAAGCCGTTTGTTTTATCCAAAATCTCATCTCTCAAATGTTCCTGTTGAGCTTTAAGAAATACTTGATAAAAGATCACATGACTTCGAGTCATTTTCATGTAAATTTCTTAGAGACTGAGATGCTAACTTAGTTTCATTTCCTCTCGAGTTGTCAGAATTCCCTTGAGTATCTAGACAGTACATTTGCACTCACAATAGATTTTTAGTCATCAAATGAATAACTTGTAGATATAATTACTGCAAGGCATTGTACAGTTTATTGAAGATATACTTGCTGGAACTTGATGAAAAGGTCTGTGTTTAGCACTGAGGCATGTGAAAGAAATAACAAAGACAATCGGAAGCCACACACATGTATTTTTGGAGGCTTTGTTCATGAGTTTTACAAGGAAATGGAAGACAGTCATTGTTGTTTGCAAAGACATTCCATTGTGCGAGAATTTCAGAGGCTAATTTGAGAACTAAAGAGAGAAGACAAACAGCACACATTCATCCTTACTTTTTGCTTTCTCTAGGGGATTCCAGTGTGTCTTTCCTTGGACCTTGACAAAAATTATGAATTATTATATTTGGCTGAGCAGTTTGCGGGAGTTGTCTTATATCTGAAATTTCGATTGCCAGATATCACCAGGTGAGGAACCGATGTCGGTGGGAATAGTACAGTTTAAACAGTCAAGTATAAAAGAAAGGCGGAAGATGGACCACTGTAGATTTGTCATCAGTGGGATAACTTGGGTATATTACCATTTAGGTGATCTTCCCATGTTCAGCGTTCACGCTAGAGCCTTTTCAAATCTGCCCAGGCTCACTTTGCCAGTGCAAACTTACTTTATCCTGTCCTGTTTCATTTCCCGGTGATCACATATTTACTCAGAAGCTGGAAAAGGGGATCTAACCCACTTGTGAAATGTACATTTTTCTTTTAGACATTACAAGTGAAAAAAAATCAGTGTATTCATGGAGTATCATTACATTCAAAAGTAATAAGGAACATTAACAAGATGGTTTGAGTAATAGACTAAAGAAATAGTTACTTAGTCTGGCAATTTGAATGCCTCAACTTTTGTTCTTTTGTAGTTAGACTGACATTAGGGAGAATGTTTTTTGTGTGTGCTTCTCAGTCAATTCTAACTTGTCAAATGCGTACATGCTAGCGTCTCAATTCATACATGTTCAAGCTAGAAGCAATAAATTAGATTTTGTTGTTATAAAGAGAAGAGAAAATTAAGGTTGAGTTTAGAGCTTAAATTTAAAAGTATATTAATTATATAATCATGCATGTTTAAGTTTCATTAAACATTGATTGTCCACTAATCAATTTAACTGAATGTTTATAAGTCTTACATGAACGAACATATAGCTGTCTCCTTAGAGATCTGCCAGGGCCTGACATATTCAGAGGCAGATGCTCACAGCTAACTGTTGAGCTGCTCATGGGGTTCCCAATGGAGGAGTTTGAGAGAAGAATGAAGGAGCTGAAAGGGTTTGTGGACCCATGGGGAGAGCAACAATACCAACCAACCAGAGCTCCCAGGGTCTAAACCACCAGCCTGGGAGCACATAGGGAGGGACTCACGGCTCCAGCTGTTTATTTGGGGGAGGATAGCCTTGTTGGGTATAGGTGGCAGAGGAGATCTTTGGTCCTGTGAAGGCTGGATGTCCCAGTGTGGGGGAATTTGAGGGTGGGGAGTTGAGAGTGGGTATGCAGGAAGGTGGGGGCACATAGAAGCAGGAGGAGTGGGGATGGGATAGGGGTTTCTGTGTGGGGGGAAATAAGAAAAAGCGATAACATCTGAAATGTAAATAAAATATCCAATAAAAAAACCTTTATTCTAAGATTCCCTTAAGCAGGTGTGTGTCTTAGATGTTTTGTTTTCCTGAATATTTGGTTTCACTACAAACATTTCCAAATAAATATTATTTTTAGTGATTGCGGTTATTGGAAATCCAACTTTGCTATAAGAACAAGAAGAGAAAGGGAGAAAACTGTTAAAATATATCTGTATTTACTTTGAGATTATTTATTTCTTTATGACAACTCATTCTGACTTGATATCTAACTTGGATCAGAATTAGGAAAACAGTCTTTCCTTAGTTTCTTCATTGATTTATTTACTTTGCACTTTCAGAAGTATAATATTTTTTATACATTACATATTAAAGGCACAGCTTGATGAATATTTATAAACTTGTTTTAAACAAATCTCTTCACCTCTGTTTTTCATAACCAACTGCTTCCTTTTGCCCTGCCAAATGTTGACAAATTCTGTCTTTTTTCAACTCTACAGTACTTTTGAAACAGAATAAATCGATCCCCAATGTAATGAGTCAGGATGCAATGAGGCATTCCAGAAAGAACATATGCAGAACATGACTCTTTGAAATACCATTTAGCTTTATTTTTCAAAGAAAAGGAAATTATCTCCATAATAGGATCAACTTCTGGAAGATCGTGACCAAACAGATTTAATTTTTGGCAAGATAGTTCATTTTCAACATGAGCCAAATGCTCAGACAATTGTGAGGAAGGACAAAAGTTCTTATGCCAAAGGAAATAGTTCTTTTTTTTTTTTTTTTTTTTTTTTTTTAATATAAACAGGCCAGTGTATTCCTGTTACAGGGTTATGCATCCAACACAGTTCACATTCTATCTCTTTCAGATACTCTTGGAAATTCAAACTATGGGGATATTTGTTCTGCCTTCTTTTCTTTGTTGCCTTTGAGAAAGGCCTGTTCTTCCTCAAAATTTTGCCTTTGTGACTGTTGATACTGCTTTTGTCACTAGTGGTATTGCCTTTGTGAGTATTGATATGTGATAATGGAACACACACACACACACACACACACACACACACTATATATATATATATATATATATATATATATATATATATATATTTATTTATTTATATATAAATATATATAAATATATATTTGTTGACTTGCTATGAATAATGAGAAGTCTTGAGTCTAACTCAAATTCTTTTACTTAGTTTACATAATAAATAATTATACAACATTTTTTTTTTCCTTTTTCCTATTCGTCTTTGTTTTAAAATCATCTTTATTGACTAATGCCTTGGGGATCTTCATGCTGATTCTCAAGAATACATTCTAAGGGCAGGCAGGCAGTCAACACACAGAATCCTTAAGATTGTCCTTCCCTGTAATAGCTGTACTGGACACATGCCCAGACTCTTGATAACAGCAAGCATTATTAGAGTACAGTGTCCCCCAACAATGAGCTAGGCTGGATTTGTTAAGCTTAAGTCTCATGCATCCTACCTCAGTGATTTTATGCTGTTACAGCATTTGGAAAGCTTCACAAAGCTTTTCTTTTTATTCTTTCTTACTTTCTGCCTTCATTTTCCCTCCTTCCCTCCTTTAGTTTCTTCCTGTCTTTTCTGTGAAACTTTTTATCCCCCAGAAAGGAGGGGGAGCCAGAGTTTCCTGGCAGCCATTTTCCTCATGGTGGCTAAGGCCTTCAGCTTCTTTTTGACACAACTATATATTCCTATTCTCTTCTCCCTCATGGAATCACGGCCCTTTTTGTCTCTGGAAATCTCACATGACACAGCCAACAACCTTCATAGAAGGAACAAAGGCACAGAGCATTCTGATGATATCTCTCACAAACTTGGTGTGTTATGTCAATTGTCAGGGCACCTACAAAGATTCTCTGTGGTCATGGTTTTTCTTTTTCTTTTTGGTCAGCCCTTGAGACTCACAGTCCTGTCTTGAGGTAAGGCAGAGCCATAGTGCTCCTTTTTGATAATTATGAGAAAAGTTACTTATAATTTTAATATTCTAAACGCTATCTTATGGAGCCCTGTGAGTGATTCATATCTGGAATTTGTGAAATCATAGGGAGCATATGATTTTTTGCTAGATAAACCAAGATTGTCATTGTAACATCTTTCACTGGTTACTCATAGATACAGTATACTCGCACGCATGCACAATCTCTCTCTCTCTCTCTCTCTCTCTCTCTCTCTCTCTCTCTCTCTCT
>JADRCG010000624.1:0-16593 GCA_019844195.1 Rhabdomys dilectus
CCCTAGGGATAACAGCGCAATCCTATTTAAGAGTCCATATCGACAATAGGGTTTACGACCTCGATGTTGGATCAGGACATCCCAATGGTGCAGAAGCTATTAATGGTTCGTTTGTTCAACGATTAAAGTCCTACGTGATCTGAGTTCAGACCGGAGAAATCCAGGTCGGTTTCTATCTATTAACAATTTCTCCCAGTACGAAAGGATAAGAGAAATAGAGCCACCTTAACAAAAGTGCTCTAAACCAAATTTATGAAAAAAAATCTAAATAAAAAATATATGTTAACACCAGACCTAGACAAGGTCATTAGGGTGGCAGAGCCAGGAAATTGCGTAAGATTTAAAACCTTGTACCCAGAGGTTCAAATCCTCTCCCTAATAGTGTATTATATTAATATCCTAACCCTTCTAATTCCAATCTTAATTGCTATAGCTTTCTTAACCTTAGTAGAACGAAAAATTCTAGGGTATATACAACTACGAAAAGGTCCAAACGTTGTAGGACCTTACGGAATCCTACAACCATTCGCCGACGCTATAAAACTTTTCATAAAAGAACCTATACGACCACTAACAACATCAATCACCCTATTTATCATTGCACCAACCTTATCACTTACACTAGCCTTAAGCCTATGAATCCCACTACCAATACCACACCCTCTAATTAATCTTAATTTAGGAGTTCTATTCTTCCTAGCCACATCAAGCCTCTCAGTATATTCAATCTTATGATCAGGATGAGCCTCAAACTCAAAATACTCATTATTTGGAGCATTACGAGCGGTAGCACAGACAATCTCATATGAAGTAACTATAGCTATCATCTTACTATCAGTTCTACTCATAAGCGGTTCATTCTCCCTACAAACACTCATCATAACTCAAGAACATTTATGACTAATTATTCCCGCCTGACCTATAGCTATAATATGATTTATCTCAACACTAGCAGAAACCAACCGAGCTCCATTCGACTTAACCGAAGGTGAATCCGAACTGGTCTCAGGATTTAATGTTGAATACGCTGCAGGTCCATTCGCACTATTCTTCATAGCAGAATATACTAACATTATTCTCATAAATGCACTTACATCTATCATTTTTCTAGGCCCACTTCATATTGTTAACTTACCAGAACTTTACTCAATTAACTTTACAGCAGAAACTTTATTACTATCATCTGTATTTTTATGAATCCGAGCATCATATCCACGATTCCGATATGACCAACTTATACATTTATTATGAAAAAACTTCTTACCACTAACACTAGCACTGTGTATATGACATGTTTCTCTACCTATATTTATAGCAAGTATTCCACCTTATCTATAGAAATATGTCTGACAAAAGAGTTACTTTGATAGAGTAAATTATAGAGGTTTAAATCCTCTTATTTCTAGAATAACAGGAATTGAACCTAAACCTAAGAATTCAAAATTCTTCGTGCTACCATTACACCATATCCTATTTTCAGTAAGGTCAGCTAATTAAGCTATCGGGCCCATACCCCGAAAATGTTGGTTTAAACCCTTCCCGTACTAATAAACCCAATTACCCTAACTATCATTTATATAACCATTATTTCTGGACCCATGATTACAATATTTAGCTCCAACTTACTACTAATATGAGTAGGATTAGAACTTAGCCTATTAGCAATTGTCCCTATTCTTATCAACAAAAAAAATCCACGATCAACCGAAGCAGCAACAAAATACTTCGTTACACAAGCAACAGCATCAATAATTATTTTATTGGCTATTATCCTTAATTATAAACAGCTAGGGACATGAATATTTCAACAACAGACAAATTACCTAATTCTCATGATAACACTAATTTCACTATCCATAAAACTCGGCCTAGCACCATTCCATCACTGACTACCAGAAGTAACTCAAGGAATTGAACTACACACAGGATTGATCCTACTTACATGACAAAAAATCGCTCCTCTATCAATCCTACTTCAAATCTATAATTTACTTAATCCAACCATCACTCTAACAATGGCAATTTTATCAATCTTCATTGGAGCATGAGGAGGACTTAACCAAACACAAATACGAAAAATTATAGCATATTCATCAATTGCTCACATAGGATGAATACTAGCTATCATTTCATTCAACCCATCACTTACATTACTAAACCTTATTATCTACATTATATTAACAATTCCAATATTCATAATAATAACTCTTAATTCATCCACAACAATTAACTCAATCTCACTCATATGAAACAAAACCCCAATAATAACCATGACAATATCTATAATCCTACTATCACTAGGAGGTCTACCACCATTAACAGGATTTCTACCAAAATGAATTATCATCACTGAACTATTAAACAATAACTGTCTAATCCTAACAACAATAATAGCCATAATAGCTCTACTTAACTTATTCTTCTATATGCGACTAATCTACTCTACTTCACTGACAACTTTTCCAACTAACAACAACCTAAAAATAATCTCCCACCTGACAAACAAAAAATATAACCTCATTATCCCAATCCTCACTATTACAAGCACATTAACTCTTCCATTGTCCCCCCAACTCATTTTATAGAAGTTTAGGATATCTAAGTCCAATAGCCTTCAAAGCTATAAGAAAACAAACTAGTTTAACTTCTGTAACCACTCAAGGACTGTAAGACTTCATCCTACATCTATTGAATGCAAATCAATTGCTTTAATTAAGCTAAGACCTTTATCCCCTAGACTGGCAGGAGTTAAACCTACGAAATTTTAGTTAACAGCTAAATACCCTAAATCTGGCTTCAATCTACTTCTCCCGCCTATCAGAAAAAGGGCGGGAGAAGCCTTAGTAGGGTAAACCTCCTACACCTCCGAATTTGCAATTCGACATGAATATCACCTTAAGGCTTGGTAAAAAGAGGGTTAAACCTCTGTACTTAGATTTACAGTCTAATGCTTTTTCTCAGCCATTTTACCTATGTTCGTAAATCGTTGACTATTTTCAACCAATCATAAAGATATCGGAACCTTATACTTACTATTTGGTGCTTGAGCAGGAATAGTAGGAACAGCATTAAGTATTTTAATTCGAGCTGAATTAGGTCAGCCAGGCGCACTTCTAGGAGATGATCAAATTTATAATGTAATTGTTACCGCCCACGCATTTGTTATAATTTTCTTTATAGTAATACCAATAATGATCGGAGGCTTTGGAAATTGACTTGTTCCACTAATAATTGGAGCTCCTGACATGGCATTCCCACGAATAAACAATATAAGTTTCTGACTTCTGCCTCCATCATTTCTCCTATTACTAGCATCCTCTATGGTAGAAGCAGGAGCAGGAACAGGATGAACCGTATATCCTCCCTTAGCTGGAAACTTAGCCCATGCCGGAGCATCAGTTGACCTAACAATTTTCTCTCTTCACCTAGCCGGTGTTTCATCCATCTTAGGTGCAATCAATTTTATTACAACCATTATTAACATGAAACCTCCAGCTATAACTCAATATCAAACTCCACTATTTGTATGATCAGTCCTAATTACAGCAGTCCTTCTACTCCTTTCACTTCCAGTTTTAGCTGCAGGAATTACTATACTATTAACAGATCGGAACTTAAATACAACATTCTTTGATCCTGCTGGAGGAGGAGACCCAATTCTCTATCAACACCTATTTTGATTTTTCGGTCACCCAGAAGTATATATCCTTATCCTTCCAGGATTTGGCATTATTTCACATGTAGTCACTTACTACTCGGGTAAAAAAGAACCTTTCGGTTATATAGGAATAGTTTGAGCCATGATATCAATTGGTTTCTTAGGGTTTATTGTTTGAGCACATCACATATTCACAGTAGGACTTGACGTAGACACACGAGCTTACTTTACATCTGCCACTATAATCATTGCTATTCCAACTGGC
Source organism: Rhabdomys dilectus (assembly GCA_019844195.1). NCBI lineage: Eukaryota > Metazoa > Chordata > Mammalia > Rodentia > Muridae > Rhabdomys > Rhabdomys dilectus. Next base: position 3,924 of record JADRCG010000624.1, read on the forward strand.
GTTAAAGTGTTTAGCTGACTCGCAACTCTACATGGAGGAAATATTAAATGATCACCAGCTATACTATGAGCCTTAGGCTTTATTTTCTTATTTACAGTAGGTGGACTGACAGGAATTGTCTTATCTAACTCTTCACTGGATATTGTTCTTCACGATACATACTATGTAGTAGCCCACTTCCACTACGTTCTATCTATAGGAGCAGTATTTGCTATTATAGCTGGTTTCGTCCATTGATTCCCACTATTCTCAGGCTATACTCTTAATGATACTTGAGCCAAAGCCCATTTCGCAATTATATTTGTTGGAGTTAATATAACATTCTTTCCTCAACACTTCTTAGGTCTATCAGGAATACCTCGACGATATTCAGACTATCCAGATGCCTATTCTACATGAAATACAGTATCCTCTATGGGATCCTTCATCTCACTTACAGCTGTCCTTATTATAATTTTCATAATCTGAGAAGCCTTTGCCTCCAAACGAGAAGTCATATCAGTAACATACTCCTCAACTAATCTTGAATGACTTCACGGTTGTCCACCACCTTATCACACATTTGAAGAACCTTCCTATGTTAAAGTTAAATAAGAAAGGAAGGAATCGAACCCCCTTAAATTGGTTTCAAGCCAATCACATAACCTCTATGTCTTTCTCAATGAGATATTAGTAAAACTATTACATAACTTTGTCGAAGTTAAATTATAGAATAAAATCTATATATCTCTATGGCTTACCCATTCCAACTAGGCTTACAAGACGCTTCATCCCCTATTATAGAAGAACTTACTAATTTTCATGATCATACATTAATAATTGTATTTCTCATCAGCTCTTTAGTACTATATATTATCTCTCTTATATTAACAACTAAATTAACACACACCAGCACAATAGACGCTCAAGAAGTCGAAACCATTTGAACCATTCTTCCAGCCGTAATTCTTATCCTAATTGCTCTCCCATCATTACGAATTTTATACATAATAGACGAGATTAATAACCCAGTATTAACAGTAAAAACTATAGGTCACCAATGATACTGAAGTTATGAATATACTGATTATGAAGACCTGTGTTTCGACTCATATATAGTACCTACAGATGACCTTAAACCAGGTGAACTTCGACTGTTAGAAGTTGATAATCGAGTAGTTCTTCCAATAGAACTACCAATCCGTATGCTTATTTCATCTGAAGATGTTCTACACTCATGAGCTGTTCCATCTCTAGGACTAAAAACTGACGCAATTCCAGGACGCCTAAATCAAGCAACAGTAACATCAAATCGACCAGGCCTATTTTACGGTCAATGCTCAGAAATCTGCGGGTCTAACCACAGTTTCATACCAATTGTTCTAGAAATAGTACCACTAAAACACTTCGAAAACTGATCAGCTTCAATAATTTAAATTCATTGTGAAGCTTAGAGCGTTAACCTTTTAAGTTAAAGTTAGAGACCCTAAATCTCCACAGTGATATGCCACAACTAGACACATCCACATGATTTATTACCATCATTTCATCCCTTATTACATTATTTATTTTATTTCAATTAAAAATTTCCTCACAATTATTCCCATTATCACCCTCACCAAAAACTATAACAACATTAAAAACAAAAAACCCTTGAGAATCAAAATGAACGAAAATCTATTCTCCTCTTTCATTACCCCCACAGTAATAGGTCTGCCAATCGTTATTACCATTATTATATTCCCATCCATCCTATTTCCATCATCAGAACGCTTAATTAACAACCGCCTACACTCATTTCAACATTGACTTATCAAACTAATTATTAAACAAATAATATTAATTCATACACCAAAAGGACGAACATGAGCACTGATAATTGTCTCCTTAATTATATTTATTGGATCTACTAATCTTCTAGGCCTCCTTCCTCATACATTTACTCCAACTACACAACTATCAATAAATCTAAGTATGGCAATCCCACTATGAGCCGGAGCAGTAATCTTAGGATTCCGACACAAACTAAAAAATTCATTAGCCCACTTCTTACCACAAGGAACCCCTATCTCTCTTATTCCAATATTAATTATCATCGAAACTATTAGCCTATTTATTCAACCAATAGCACTAGCAGTCCGACTTACAGCAAACATTACCGCAGGTCATCTACTAATGCATCTAATCGGAGGAGCTACACTAGTACTAATAAATATTAGCCCACCAACCGCTACAATTACATTCATTATTCTCCTAATACTTACAGTACTAGAATTCGCTGTAGCATTAATTCAAGCTTACGTGTTTACTCTACTTGTTAGCCTTTACCTACATGATAACACATAATGACCCACCAAACACATGCCTATCATATAGTCAACCCTAGTCCATGACCATTAACAGGAGCATTCTCCGCCCTTCTACTAACATCAGGATTAGTTATATGATTTCACTATAACTCTACTTCACTCCTATTACTAGGATTACTAGCAAACATTCTAACTATATATCAATGATGACGAGATATTATTCGCGAAGGCACATTCCAAGGACATCACACCCCTATTGTCCAAAAAGGGCTTCGATACGGAATAATCCTATTTATTGTTTCTGAAGTATTTTTCTTTGCTGGGTTCTTCTGAGCATTCTATCACTCTAGCCTTGTACCCACACACGATCTTGGAGGTTGCTGACCCCCAACAGGAATTGAACCACTTAATCCCCTAGAAGTCCCACTGCTAAACACATCAGTACTTCTAGCATCAGGAGTATCAATCACATGGGCCCATCACAGCCTTATAGAAGGTAAACGAAACCATATAAATCAAGCCCTGCTTATTACCATTTTACTAGGACTATATTTTACTATACTACAAGCCTCTGAATATTTCGAAACACCATTTTCCATCTCTGATGGAATTTACGGATCTACATTTTTTATAGCAACAGGCTTTCACGGCCTCCATGTAATTATTGGATCTACATTTCTTATAGTTTGTCTCCTACGACAACTAAAATTTCACTTTACATCAAAACATCACTTCGGATTCGAAGCAGCAGCATGATACTGACATTTCGTAGATGTAGTATGACTATTCCTATATGTATCTATCTATTGATGAGGATCTTACTCCCTTAGTATAATTTAATATAACTGACTTCCAATCAGTAGATTCCGACATAAACGGAAGAGAGTACAATAAATTTATTAGCGATCGTACTAATTAATAGCCTCCTATCATTAACTCTTGTTTCAATCGCATTCTGACTACCACAGATAAACCTATATACAGAAAAAGCAAATCCGTACGAATGCGGATTTGACCCTACAAGCTCTGCGCGCCTTCCATTTTCCATAAAATTTTTTCTAGTTGCCATTACTTTCCTTCTATTTGACCTAGAGATTGCCTTACTACTTCCACTTCCATGGGCTATCCAATCTACCAATGTAACCACAACAACTATCACTGCCTTCATCCTAATTTCTATTTTGTCTCTAGGATTATCCTATGAATGAACACAAAAAGGTCTAGAATGAACAGAATAGATGGTAATTAGTTTAAAATAAAATTAATGATTTCGACTCATTAGATTATGATGATATCATAATTACCAATATAACATCTGCTTTTCTTAACCTCACATTAGCTTTTATTATTTCACTAGCAGGAACTTTAACATTTCGCTCCCATCTAATATCAACCTTACTATGCTTAGAAGGAATAATATTATCTTTATTTATCATAATCTCAACAGCAACTCTAAACTCTAATTCCATAGTTTCTTTATCAATTCCCGTAACAATCATAGTATTTGCAGCATGCGAAGCAGCAGTAGGCCTAGCTCTCCTAGTAAAAGTATCAAACACATATGGAACTGACTATGTCAACAACCTTAATCTTTTACAATGCTAAAAATTATTACACCATCACTTATACTTATTCCACTAACCTGACTATCAGACTCCAAAAAAACTTGAACAAACGTAACATCCCACAGTTTCATGGTAAGCCTTATCAGTCTACTTCTACTATGACAAAACGACGAAAATTACTTAAACTTCTCAATTATATTTTCCTCTGACCCCTTATCTACCCCATTGATTATTTTAACCACTTGGCTTCTCCCACTTATATTAATAGCTAGTCAAAATCATCTAAAAAAAGAAAAACCCTCCTACCAAAAATTTTATATCTCAATACTTATTAGTCTACAAATTCTCCTAATCATAACCTTCTCAGCAACCGAACTAATCATATTCTATATTTTATTTGAAGCTACCCTAATCCCCACACTAATTATTATTACACGATGAGGAAACCAAACAGAACGACTAAACGCAGGAATTTACTTCCTATTCTATACACTAATTGGCTCAATTCCACTTTTAATTGCCCTAATCTCAATCCAAAACTCTTTAGGAACATTAAATCTACCTATCCTATCACTATCATATTACTCTAATTATCCATCCTGATCTAATAATATCCTATGATTAGCATGCATAATAGCATTCCTCATTAAAATACCACTATATGGTGTTCATTTATGACTACCAAAAGCCCACGTCGAAGCACCAATTGCAGGATCCATAGTACTCGCAGCAATTCTCTTAAAACTAGGAGGTTATGGAATAATTCGAATTTCAATTATTCTAGACCCCCTAACAAAATACATAGCCTACCCCTTCATTCTTCTATCCCTATGAGGAATAATTATAACAAGCTCAATCTGCCTTCGACAAACAGATTTAAAATCATTAATCGCTTACTCTTCAGTCAGCCATATAGCCCTAGTAATTGCAGCTATTATAATTCAAACCCCATGAAGCTTTATAGGAGCTACTATACTAATAGTTGCCCATGGACTAACCTCCTCCCTTCTATTTTGCTTAGCAAATTCAAACTATGAACGAATTCATAGTCGAACTATAATTATAGCCCGAGGCCTACAAATAATTTTTCCACTAATATCAACATTATGATTACTAGCAAGCCTAGCTAACTTAGCATTACCCCCATCAATTAATCTAATAGGAGAACTATTTATTGCTATATCCCTATTCTCTTGATCTAACTTTTCAATTATTTTAATAGGAATAAACATTGTTATTACAGCTATATATTCCATATACATGATTATTATAACTCAACGTGGAAAACCAACAAACCACATTATTAATCTTCAACCATCACATACACGAGAATTAGCTCTAATATGCCTTCATATCATTCCTCTAGCATTATTAACCATTAGTCCTAAACTAATTTCAGGCCTTACAATATGTAAATATAGTTTACAAAAAACATTAGACTGTGAATCTAATAACAGGAAATTAACCTCCTTATTTACCAAGAAAGAATGCAAGAACTGCTAATTCATGCCACCATGCTTAAACTCATGGCTTTCTTACTTTTATAGGATAATAGTAATCCATTGGTCTTAGGAACCAAAAACCTTGGTGCAAATCCAAATAAAAGTAATAAACATAATCACATCATCAATTCTAACAATCTTTATTATTCTATGTCTTCCCATTTTTATCTCAATAACTAATTTAATTAAACATATAAACTTTCCATTATACGCCACCTCATCAATCAAATTTTCATTTTTCTTAAGTCTTGTACCCCTCCTTCTATTTATTCACCAAAACACAGAATACATAATTACCAGCTGACATTGAATCACCATCAACTCAATCAATATAACAATAAACTTTAAAATTGACTATTTCTTTATCTTATTCCTATCAGTAGCACTATACGTCACATGATCTATTATACAATTTTCCTCTTGATATATACACTCAGACTACCATATCAACCGATTCATCAAATACCTAATAATATTCTTAATTACCATACTTATCTTAACCTCAGCCAACAATTTATTTCAACTTTTTATCGGATGGGAGGGTGTAGGTATTATATCCTTCCTACTTATCGGATGATGATATGGACGTGCCGACGCAAACACAGCAGCCCTACAAGCCATCCTATATAACCGTATTGGAGATGTAGGCTTTATCTTAGCCATAACATGATTCTGTCTAAACATAAACTCCTGAGAACTTCAACAAATTTTAATAACCAACAACAACAACTTTATTCCCCTTTTAGGACTACTGATTGCAGCTACAGGAAAATCAGCTCAATTTGGACTCCACCCATGACTCCCATCCGCTATAGAAGGGCCCACACCAGTATCAGCTCTACTGCATTCAAGCACTATAGTTGTCGCAGGCATTTTCCTATTAATTCGATTTCACCCACTCATATCAAGCAACAATACAATTTTAACAATTATAATATGCCTAGGAGCTCTAACTACACTATTCACAGCTATCTGTGCACTCACTCAAAATGATGTAAAAAAAATTATTGCCTTCTCCACATCAAGCCAACTTGGATTGATAATAGTAACATTAGGCATTAATCAACCATACCTAGCTTTCCTCCATATTTGTACCCACGCATTCTTTAAAGCTATATTATTTATATGCTCAGGATCTATCATCCATAACCTAAACGATGAACAAGACATTCGAAAAATAGGAGGGATCATAAAAATTATACCTTTTACATCATCTTGCCTAATTATCGGAAGCCTAGCTCTAACAGGAATACCATTCCTTACTGGATTTTACTCAAAAGACTCTATCATTGAATCTATTAATATCTGTAATACCAACGCCTGAGCCCTACTAGTTACACTTGTAGCTACATCAATAACAGCTATATACAGTATGCGAATTATCTATTTCGTTGCTATAACTAAACCTCGATACCCTCCTATAATTATTATTAATGAAAATAACCCAAACTTAATTAATCCAATCAAACGACTAGCCCTAGGTAGTATTCTAGCTGGCTACGTTATCTCAAATAATATTCCCCCTACTAACATTCAAATTCTTACAATACCTTTATATCTGAAATTTACAGCCCTAGTAGTTTCTATTTTAGGATTTCTAATTGCCCTAGAACTAAACAATCTAACCCTAAAATTATATATAAGTAAAATTAAACCATTCTCAATATTCTCAACTTCATTAGGTTTCTTCCCCTCAATTTTACATCGTATAATTCCACTAAAATCCCTAGACCCCAGCTTTAAAGTATCCTTGGGACTACTAGATCTTATCTGATTAGAAAAATCTATCCCAAAATCCACTTCATTAATTCATACATTTACCTCAAAAATACTAACAAACCAAAAAGGAATAATCAAATTATACTTTCTATCATTTATAATTACTATCATTCTAGTAATTATCCTTTATATTACTAATCCCGAGTGATTTCAATAATAATAAAAATTCCAACAAATAAAGACCATCCAGCTACAACTATCATTCAAGTAACACAACTATACATCGCTGCTACCCCAACTCCACCCTCTAACATTACCCCAATATCATCAATCTCATACATTATCCAATCACTTAACCCATCAAAATTAACTAACTCAACCTCATTTCAATAATCAACTATTCATATAAAAAACAACTCTGCTAGAATACCAATAACTAAAAAACCAAAAATCAATCAACTAGAGCCTCAAGTCTCAGGATACTCCTCAGTAGCCATAGCCGTAGTATAACCAAAAACAACTATTATACCACCCAAATAAATTAAAAACACCAATAAACCTAAAAATGAACCCCCAAACCCTAAGATAATTAAACAGCCAACAAATCCACTAACAATTAAACCTAACCCACCATAAATAGGCGAAGGCTTCAATGCTAACCCAATACAACCAACCAAAAATAATAGGCTTAAACTAAAAATATAATAAGTCATTATTTCTACACAGCACTTAACTATGACCTATGACATGAAAAATCATCGTTGTAATTCAACTATAGAAACCCCTAATGACAAACATCCGAAAAACACACCCATTATTTAAAATTATTAATCACTCCTTCATCGATTTACCCGCACCATCAAACATCTCATCATGATGAAACTTCGGTTCACTCCTAGGAATTTGCTTAATAATCCAAATTATCACAGGATTATTCTTAGCAATACACTACACATCAGACACAATAACAGCATTCTCATCAGTAACACATATCTGCCGAGACGTAAACTACGGATGACTGATCCGATATTTACACGCAAACGGAGCATCAATATTTTTTATCTGTCTATTCCTTCATGTAGGACGAGGAATATACTATGGATCTTATACTTTTATAGAAACATGAAACATTGGAGTAATCCTTCTCTTTGCAGTTATAGCTACAGCATTTATAGGCTATGTACTCCCATGAGGACAAATATCATTCTGAGGAGCAACAGTAATTACTAATCTACTCTCAGCCATTCCATATATTGGAACCACCCTAGTAGAATGAATTTGAGGAGGATTCTCAGTAGATAAAGCTACCCTAACACGCTTCTTCGCATTTCACTTTATTCTTCCATTCATTATTACAGCCCTAGTAATTGTACACCTTTTATTCTTACATGAAACAGGCTCTAACAACCCAACCGGCCTAAACTCCGACTCAGATAAAATTCCATTCCACCCTTATTACACAATTAAAGATATCCTAGGAGTAATCCTAATAATTATATTTTTAATAACCCTAGTTCTATTCTTCCCTGACTTATTAGGAGACCCTGACAACTACACACCAGCTAATCCACTAAATACCCCACCCCATATTAAGCCAGAATGATATTTCCTATTCGCCTACGCTATTCTTCGATCAATTCCTAATAAACTAGGAGGTGTGCTAGCCTTAATTTTATCCATTATAGTATTAATACTTCTTCCATTCCTTCATACTTCCAAACTACGAAGCCTAATATTTCGTCCTATCACCCAAACACTCTACTGAATCCTAGTAGCCAATCTACTTGTCTTAACTTGAATTGGAGGTCAACCAGTAGAACATCCATTTATTATTATTGGCCAACTAGCATCAATCAGTTATTTCTCCATCATTCTAATCTTTATACCAATTGCAGGCATCATTGAAGACAGCCTACTCAAATTTGATTAATGTCTTAATAGTATAATTTATTACTCTGGTCTTGTAAACCAGAAATGAAGAACTTATCTTCTTAAGACATCAAGAAGAAGGAATATCTCCCCACCATCAACACCCAAAGCTGATATTCTAATTAAACTACTTCTTGACGTACATAAAATTATCTACCACATAAGACATTATATGTATATCGTACATTAAATTATTTACCCCTAGCATATAAGCAAGTATTAAATATTAATGAATAAAGACATTAATCCTAATCCACATAAATTAATAACACCATGGATATTTAACAAGTACATTTTAATTAATGATTATTAAACATATCTGTGTTATCTTACATACACCATTAAGTCATAAACTCTTCTCTTCCATACGACTATCCCCTTCCCCATTTGGTCTCTTTTTCTACCATCCTCCGTGAAACCAACAACCCGCCCACCTAGACCCCTCTTCTTGCTCTGAGCCCATAAAACTTGGGGGTAGCTAATATGAAACTTTATCAGACATCTGGTTCTTACTTCAGGGCCATCAAATGCGTTATCGCCCATACGTTCCCCTTAAATAAGACATCTCGATGGTACGGGTCTAATCAGCCCATGACCAACATAACTGTGGTGTCATGCATTTGGTATTTTTTAATTTTCGGATGCTATCACTCAACATAGCCGTCAAGGCATGAAGGCCAGCACAATATGTAGCCGAACTCCCGTTTAAGGATCATTAGTCCTCATACACCAGATCATCTAAGGCAAATTATTAATGCTTGAATGACATATATATAAATTAATTACAAAATTCTATTCACAAACCCCCCCATTCCCCCTTAATGCCAAACCCCAAAAACATTAACTGTAATCCCATAAGTTTTACACCATTCTAGTAGTTCAAAAATTATCACTTAAATTTTAGTATTAACTTAAATACTACAATAAATTCATTTCCTTAATTAACAACCTCCACACCATAATTTCCGTAATGAATTTTTTTCAGTTAATGTAGCTTAACAATAAAGCAAAGCACTGAAAATGCTTAGATGGATATTTTAATCCCATAAACAAAAGGTTTGGTCCTGGCCTTATAATTAGTTGGAGGTAAGATTACACATGCGAATATCCATAAACCGGTGTAAAATCCCTCAAAAAATTACCAAAATTTGAGGAGAGGGTATCAAGCACATAAAATAGCTAAAGACACCTTGCCTAGCCACACCCACACGGGACTCAGCAGTGATAAATATTAAGCAATGAACGAAAGTTTGACTAAGCTATACCTCTCAGGGTTGGTAAATTTCGTGCCAGCCACCGCGGTCATACGATTAACCCTAACTAATTACTCTCGGCGTAAAACGTGTTAACTGAAATAAACAAAATAGAATTAAAATTCAACTAATATGTGAAAATTCATTGTAGAACTTAAATTCAATAACGAAGGTAATTCTAAACTTTTCACTAAAACACGATAGCTAAGACCCAAACTGGGATTAGATACCCCACTATGCTTAGCCCTAAACTAAAATAATTCCGTAACAAAATTATTTGCCAGAGAACTACTAGCCATAGCTTAAAACTCAAAGGACTTGGCGGTACTTTATATCCATCTAGAGGAGCCTGTTCTATAATCGATACACCCCGCTTTACCTCACCACCCCTTGCTAATTCAGCCTATATACCGCCATCTTCAGCAATCCCTAAAAAGGAATAAAAGTAGGCAAGAGAATCAAACATAAAAACGTTAGGTCAAGGTGTAGCCAATGGGGTGGGAAGCAATGGGCTACATTTTCTTTTTAAGAACATAACGCTATCCTTCATGAAATTGAAGGACAAAGGAGGATTTAGTAGTAAATTAAGAATAGAGAGCTTAATTGAATAGAGCAATGAAGTACGCACACACCGCCCGTCACCCTCCTCAAATTAAATAAATACTTAATTATAAATAAATAATTTTTAGTAATAAATTTATCAGAGGAGATAAGTCGTAACAAGGTAAGCATACTGGAAAGTGTGCTTGGAATAACCACAGTGTAGCTTAACATAAAGCATCTGGCTTACACCCAGAAGAATTCATAATTAATGAACACTTTGAACTAATTCTAGCCCTAACATTCACTTTTATAAATATTTAACTGTATAAAACAAAACATTTACCAACATAAAGTATTGGAGAAAGAAATTTATATTTAGGAGCTATAGAGCAAGTACCGTAAGGGAAAGATGAAAGATCAATTTATAGTATAAACAAGCAAAGATTAAACCTTGTACCTTTTGCATAATGAATTAACTAGAAAATTTCTGACTAAAAGAATTTAAGCCAGAAACCCCGAAACCAAACGAGCTACCTAAAAACAATTTTATGAATCAACCCGTCTATGTAGCAAAATAGTGGGAAGATTTTTAGGTAGAGGTGAAAAGCCAAACGAGCTTGGTGATAGCTGGTAACCCAAAAAATGAATTTTAGTTCAACTTTAAATTTACTAACAGAACAAAAAATCTTCACGTAAATTTAAAATATAGCCAAAAGAGGGACAGCTCTTTAGGAATGGAAAAAACCTTTAATAGTGAATAAACAATCATAATATAACCATTGTTGGCCTAAAAGCAGCCATCAACAAAGAAAGCGTTCAAGCTCAACATAATTAAAATACTAATCCCTAAATTAAAATAACTTCCTAAACTACAAACTGGGTTATTCTATAATCTTATAGAAGAAACACTGTTAATATGAGTAACAAGAACCTATTCTCCAAGCACGAGTGTATAACAACCCGGATAACCATTGTTAGTTACCAGATTATAGATATTAACCCTCAAATAAACTTATCTAAAAGTAATCTGTTAACCCAACACAGGAGTGCAATAAGGAAAGATTTACCAAAATAAAAGGAACTCGGCAAACCAGAACCCCGCCTGTTTACCAAAAACATCACCTCTAGCATTTCAAGTATTAGAGGCATTGCCTGCCCAGTGACTATAGTTTAACGGCCGCGGTATCCTGACCGTGCAAAGGTAGCATAATCATTTGTTCCTTAATTAGGGACTAGTATGAACGGCTAAACGAGGGCTCAACTGTCTCTTATTTTCAATCAGTGAAATTGACCTTCCAGTGAAGAGGCTGGAATATAAAAATAAGACGAGAAGACCCTATGGAGCTTAAATTAATAAGCTTAATTATTACCCTAGTCCCCTAATGGAATAAAACAAATAATATAAGCTTAAAATTTTGGTTGGGGTGACCTCGGAGAACAAAAAATCCTCCGAAAGATATATAACATAGACCTACAAGTCAAAGTATCCCAATTATCCAATTGACCCAAAAATTGATCAACGGACCAAGTTACCCTAGGGATAACAGCGCAATCCTATTTAAGAGTCCATATCGACAATAGGGTTTACGACCTCGATGTTGGATCAGGACATCCCAATGGTGCAGAAGCTATTAATGGTTCGTTTGTTCAACGATTAAAGTCCTACGTGATCTGAGTTCAGACCGGAGAAATCCAGGTCGGTTTCTATCTATTAACAATTTCTCCCAGTACGAAAGGATAAGAGAAATAGAGCCACCTTAACAAAAGTGCTCTAAACCAAATTTATGAAAAAAAATCTAAATAAAAAATATATGTTAACACCAGACCTAGACAAGGTCATTAGGGTGGCAGAGCCAGGAAATTGCGTAAGA
>JADRCG010000774.1:0-10114 GCA_019844195.1 Rhabdomys dilectus
CATATATTAAGAGATGGCGTATTAATGTCTTTAAATTATGAATAAAAATAATTTTCTTGGAGAAAATCTGATATAATTATATATGTAAACAACAACATGACAAACTTTAAAAGATTTATAAGAACAATGAATAATCAAGATAGACAAGAATGAGTAAGCCACTTGTTCAGATGTCAATTGATTGCTTTATCTAAAGGAGATAAAGAAACATTTAATCAGATTCAAAACAAAATAGATAGATTAATTTAGGGATATGACAAATTTCGGTAGATTCGTAAAACCAATGACTAAAGAAGACAGAAAGGAATGAGTGCGTCATTTAATGAGATGCCAGGACGAAGCATGAGCAAAAGGCGACAAAAATACTTTTTATGAAATTCAAGATAAAATAGACGATTTAATTTATGAGGATTAATATCCTTAATTCATGAAAAAAAAACATGTCAATATACTTCAAAAAAAGGCCACCTCTAATACATATTTATCAAACAATATATATAAGGAAATAATTAAAGAATCACCATTTATAACAACCAAAATACCAATATCTAGATTTAAACAAGCCTTTCACTCATCAAAGACAACACCAGAAATAAGAATGATTTTATTGTCTTCTTTATACAGAAAAGATTATTTCGCTGTGGTGATGTCAAAATATTTTTCAAATATTAAAAATGTGGTTGGTGCGGAGCTGTATTTAAAAAAAGACCACTTTGAGTTTGGTGGGTTTGTTAGAAAAACCGGTGACGTATTTTATAAAAAAATAAATTTAACTAATGAAATAAAAAAAGAAATCAGACAATGAGCACCACCTAGAGATGTAAGAACTTTATTAACTAGAGCATTAAATACAAATAACGTACAATCACAAAAAGCAGCATTAATGTTATCTGAAGTATCAACAATGTTAAACGCTTTTACAGATATGGTGAATATAAATATTAAATATAACGATCCTGAATATAGGTATCACGGGGATTCTCCTATTGATGAAGATGATTTTGATAGATTAGAAGATAAATATAAATCTATTTGAGATATGCAAATTAATGAAGAGACTTTTTTGCAACATTTAATTCATATGGAAAAACAAGTAAGACAATATGAATCATTATTAACTAAATTAGATATAGATATTACACCAGTATTATTAAAAATTGAGGATGTTAAATTTAATGTAGAAACATTTTTAAATATAGAAAATATTTCAGAATATGAAGAAGATTATGAATTATTATATGGCATTCACGAATCATCTCAAGACTTACAAACAGCATTAGGAGATTTAGCTTATGAAATTCAATCTATGGACATTAGTGATCCCTCAATATATAAAATAAGCAGATTGGCCAACATTCCTAGATTTATAGATTACTCACCCAGAAAGGTTGGCAAACATAGAATGGCATCAAATGAAAATATATATGATGTAGTAGCAAACAGAATTAAAAATTTATCTAAGAAAAAATAATTTATAATAAATAAATATGGGGCACTGAGGAGCTTATAACTGTAACAGTAGTTTCTGTTTTCATAGCTGCAGTAAATGTGAGGGTCGCAAGGAATATTATTGTGATCATTGCAATATTTGTGGCAGTTGTATTGAACCAGAAACTAACCCCGATTGTGTACATAATAAACAACTATACAATAAAGGAGATTGCGCACATACCGATGAAGAAAGAAAACAATTTGCATTGGAACAAAAGAAAAAAAACGAAGAGGAAAGAACTAGAATAGCTGAATTTGAATATGAATTAATTATGAAACATGAAAATGAAGCATTAAGTAAATATAACACACTTACACCATCGAAAAAAGAAAGGATATGGAAAATGTTTTGATGTAATAGATACAAATATAAAGACACTTTTGAAAAAAATAGATGAAGAGGAAACACATTAGTAGATTGTCCTAACGAAATGAGAATAAGACCTAAAGTTAAAAGAAGAAATACATAGCATTATGAGATACCAACCAAATCCAAAAAAACCAGATACCGAATATATAACTAAAACACGTCATTATGTGAGAGCCACAACACAGCTGGATGTATTTATGAAAAAAATTTGTCGCATATATGTAACCAAAAAGAGAGGGATTTTTCGAAATGTCATGTATATAAAAGCAGATATAAATATATGATTAAAACAATTAAATCAAACACACCCAGATATTTGTGAAGCCATTAAAAAGAATAAAGTATTTTTATTTATAAGAAAATTTGTACAAGATGAAACAGTACAAGCACTCGAAGAAATATATAAAGAAAAATAAAACTTTTATATATAATTATTTTTGTTAGATAAATATGAAATTCTTAGATGCAAAAAACGTAATAGCCAGTGCAGGAGTCATTTCAGCTTCAGCTTTAGGTGGTGTTGCTGTTTCAAAAATAAACACAGACTCTCAAATTAAAGAAATAGCAAAAGAACAGCCATTAGTTCAAAACTTTTATTTTGATGGTAAACAATTAATCGCTAAAGAAGAACAAAACGACGAACCACAAATAACACAAGAAGTGGAATTTATGACCGATAATACTTTTAAAGAAACTATTGATGTTTATATTCATAACCTTTTTAATAGAGTTAATGAATTAGAATCTAAATTTAAATCATTAAATAAAGAAGTAAATACAAACAGCGAATTGATAAATAAATATTTACTTCCTAAATCAGATGGTGAAGTTGTTAAATCAAAACAATTAAGCCAATTAAGAGAAGAACTGTTGAAATTAATAAAAACATCCTCAGATAATAATGGAAGAGTTATCAAAGCACACACTCAAACTATAGCAAAACATGAAGGAGATATTAAACATAACACCGAAATATTAAACACATGATTTACAGAACACGAAAATGTAAGAGATGAATTAAAAAAACAAAGAATATTTGTAGAGGAGTCTATGGATTCTGCAGACGAGTCAATAAGGAAACTTTATGAATATTTAGATAGAACTTTTAAAGCTGAATATGACAACTAAAAAAACCCTTAGAACTAGATATAAATCTACTCCTGTTGTAGATTTTGAGGATAGGCATGTTTTTGAGTTATATGGTAAAGTTAAATATATTGCAGATAATTTTATAGTTGTTTATAGAGGCAACTCTAAATCTCAATATACAATTAACAAAGATAATTATGAAGGCGATATTATAGAAGTTAATAAATGTTATAAACTTTCAATAGTAATTCTTACTTATATTTCTAAATCAGACTTTTCAGTTAAAACGAAACTTCATTTAATTTCTGCTCATGAATTATCAGAAACAGAAATAAATGTAGGGTTTGATCAATCATTTTTAAATGTTGATATTGTTTCTATAACCAAAACAGATATGGCAAATTTATACGTAATTGAAGCTGATAGATTAACAACTATAGGAGCCAAAGAAAGATATAGATTTAGATATTTTGCTGCCGATGGAGAAAAGCCAGATTTAGGAAACCATTATGTAAATTTAAATCTTGAATTATCTTCAAAAATAATTTTAGACAACGGAGACATTTATATAGATAAAGAAGAATATGAACAATTAGTTGATGGTGTTAAAACAATAAAACATTCCATAGTATATATCCCATGTTTAAATGCTACATCAATTAAGAAAGTAGATTAATCAAAGATACCAAAATAAAGGAGTGTAGCATATACAACCATAATAATAAAGGACAATAAAACCAACCCAACAGAAATACTTATAGGTATTGTTTTTTTAGGTTTGGTAGTAGTTTTATTTCTTTTTCTTTTCATAGGGGTTTATTATATACAACCAAACTTCTATTGTTTTTAGTTTCTAATCAGTCAGTATATTTAATTAAATAACAAAAACTACAATTTTTATATTGTCCTGCAGTATTTAAACTACTACAATCTTGACATCGGGTGAAATTAAGCATAATAATATATAATAATAAACGTACGCCTTATTCATTTTAAAATATACCACGTTGTGTGGCGTACGTATAATGATTTTCCACAACGTCAGTATCGGCTCCAGTTTGAGAAATAACATTTTTCAACGGGTGGTAACTGGTAGCTTAAATTATGCATTGCCACTCGATTTTATCCAATTAAATAATTTGTTTTGTAAGTCATTTTATCAAGCATTTTAAATACCATTAATTTAGTATCTTTTTTAACGAATATAACCCTTCCACATCTTATTATCTTTCTAACGATATTTCATTCTGCAGATAGTTTTTTCTTGTAAAGTGTATACTCTCTATATAATGCGTGCATTGTTACATCTTCAGTATAAATTCTATATCCATACAAATATTCAGGTTTAAAGGGTTCAATTTTTAAATAGTATCAAGTGTGTTCTTTTTCTTCAATAGTTGTTATTCCATCTATTTGTTCGATGTAATTGTGTTTAGCTATAACTAATTGATATTCATCTCCCAAATAATCTTTAAATATAATGCAGAAAAACGGATCAGCTAGATATGTTAAATCTATTGCTGTTATTCTTTCAGTATTGTTCTTAACCGAGTTCATAAAGGCATCCAGCGCATCTTTAGGATCCCCACCAGCACCTATAAACTTTGAACTTTTAGCTCCTTGTGCGTATAACCCCCTTGAATTGATATAAAGGATATTTGTTGAATTTAAAGCCCCCGGAGCTTTTCTTTTTGTATATACAAGATTTTGTTCCGGATCTATTTCAAAATATTCAAATAACGGATGTGATACATTGAAATCAGTATTTCCGGTAATAATAACTTTAAAATCTTCTTTTCTTCTTTCAATGGAGTTAACAACAGAAATAAATAATTTTCTAAATTCATTAACCGTGATATCTTTATGTTCATCAGTCGCTTCATCAAATCAAATAAATTCACAATCATCAAACGACCCACCTTTTCATTTAATACACGTTGATAAAGACATCGCATATCCCGCTTCCTTAGTTTTTGTTTTTTTGATACTTTTAGTATTTTCATCTTCATCAAATTTATGGTAAATTTTTCCATTTGAGCTTAAAGCAAAATCTGAATGGTCTTCTGATAACTGTTGTGTTAATCCTAAATTTAAATGAACGTCTAAGGATCGCATAATAACAAATTTTTTACCCCTTTTATATGCTTCATTCATATGTCAAAGCATTTGTCTCGATTTACCAATATTCTTTTCACTAACAAATATCAATATGTCATAAGGTAGTTTTAAATCGTCTATATGATGCATTCTAAAGTAAGGCTCATCCTTTACTCTTTCAGCAAATTTTATATAGTGTTCTGTATTTTCTTTTACATTTAAAATAGCATCTGCTATAATTGCTCTTTTAAGTTCTCAAAGTTCTTTAAAATTATTAGGTCTAAAGTCGGAATTTTCAACTTTATTGATCTTATCTTGTAGGTACTCATCAAATTGACCTACTTCTTTTTTTTCCACCTTATGCTAAAGCGGTTCCATCTGTGAATTCTATGTTATTTTCATAAACAGTTGGGTTTGCATATAATCCATGTAGTCTAATATATTTAAATGGTCTGTATTGTCTGATACCAAAAGCTATAGCTCTATGTGCAGTGTGAACAACCACATCAGCCTGTCCCAATTTGTCTGTTTCTACTTTATCATATAGATCTCATTGGTTGTATCTTAATTTAGATCCAATTTTAAATGCACCATATGGCATAGTATCAATTTTGACAATATTTGAATCATATTTCATTAGATTATCTAAATAAGCTTTATATGCCCCCTTTTCTGTTCCACTAGCAATTAAAGCCGCAGCTTTTAATTCTTTGTATAGATCGGAGTTCATAATAATAATTAATTCATCCTTAGGTAGTTTAATAGGTAAATATAAAGATGGTGTATTTGCTTTTAAACTTGATCCGTTTTGTTCATCACATTTCTTAGTTCTATCAATAGGTGTAGTTGCTGTTTTACCATATTTAGGTAAGTCTGCTTTTTTAAGATTGCCTGGAAACATTGAATCATTTTGAGCTGTAGTTTCTCCTACCATCATATCAATGTGATATCCTAGACATTTAGCTACAGATACAGCACATAAATGTGGGTCAACCTTAGATCTATCAAAATATAACTTTTTAATTTTTGTTTTATCTACAGCGGCTGTAGGTTTACTATATTTAGTTCCACCAGGCGCTCTTTTCATTTCCGCGGGTAAAGATGCATTATTGTCAATCAACATAGGAGCTCAATCTCAAACGTTATAGATATTTATATTTTTTAATTCTTTTTCTTTATCAATTTCTTTCTTTAAATCTTCTTGAATTGATTTCAAAATTGCACCAACCCCCTCTTTATTTTCACCAAAAATAGTCAAAGCAGTATCATCTCATTTAGCCCCTAGAATTGCTCCAATAGTAAAAGCATTAAAATGATCAGCATGTTCTGTTCCTCACGGATCAATAGCAAGAATATATGAGAACGTTAAGTCAAGAAATAAAGCTATCGATGTTCTTATATTACCTATTTTATTTTGTACAAAAGTAACTAATTCAGCAGGATCAACAAATAAATCATATGCATCTAGAATATCAGGTTCTTTAGAAGAACAATAAGCCCTAGTTAAAGCCCCAACAGTTTCAGATCTCTCAGAAGTATTGTTGGGAATCTCTAAACACACTTTACTTCCAGGTTCAGCTGGTTTAAATTTTCTTACTTGTAACAATCCATATGTTTCAACATATCTAATACCTTGTCCTAAAGCTCTTTGTAAATACCCCCTTTTAAAATGAGAAAATTGTTCAGCAAATGAATTATCATAAACATTTAATTGAGAAAAAAAATTAATAGTTAAAGCTTGTTCAAGGTCACTAAAATCCTTTGCAGTTTTAATTTTGAATACAGTATTTTTTAATTCATACGCATTCCCAAAACCCTCACCAGAATATTTAATCGGTTGATAATCAGCCATAACGTTATATTATATCACTTAATTCTTTTGCTATCTCTTCTTCTGTCAATCCGATTTTTTTGAGAACGATGATTTTTGCTTTGGTGAACTGTTCTGGATCCGACTCATTAAGTCTATTTTTCCCTTCAGCATCGAGCATACGACGTCTACCATCTTCTTCAAGAACTCTTTTAACATAATCCACACGGTTTTGTCCATTAGGTATATTTGGTTTAATTAGTGATGATTGAGCGTTTAATATTTCTGTTGCTATTTTATTATTGTATTCTTCAGCCTGTTTTCTTCCTTCTTCAGTTTTAGATTCTTTTAGTGTATCTTTAACAACTTCAGATAGAAAAACCTTAAGTTGGTTAATATTTTCAAAACTTAATAATCCAGGATCGTCTTGACTACTTTTATCTTCTTTTTGTTCAATTTGTTTTTCAGGTTGTTTTTGTGTACTATCTGACATATGCCATATATTATATAATATATTTTGTTTATGTCATGCAATAAATCATATTATAAACAATTATATGATCAGTTTTTAGATACTTGTTTTTTTGGTGAAACCACTTGTTGTTTTTTAGAATATGAGGATCCAGGGAAAAGAGCAGAATGTGTAACAACTGGATTTGCTGTAAATAAGGATTATCCGCACATTCTTAAATGTCAATTTCCAAAATACTCATTTCAATATCAAGTATTCGATCACATTAGAACAATTGAAGAAGTTTTATCCGGGTTATTTACAACAGACAATAAAGAATTCAATCATATATTTCCTGTTTTTATGCGAGAATTTATGTTAGGATCAATATATGTTATATATTCAGAAGATTTTAGAGATTACGAACTAACTTTAGCATCAAAATTAGCAGAAAAAAATCAAGAAGATCCAGTAGAAAGATTAGAGAAAGCCTATCCAAATAGTAGTTTTAGACTATTAAGACGTGTAGCACATGAAGGTTCAGGTTGAAGGTGAGACGCTATATTATCAGGAGTTCAAGACATTAAAATAGAAGAGTTTTTGCCAGTAATAGGCGACGAACTCAAACATCCAATTAGATTTAGTTTTAATGAGGGGTTTTTATTTATTCGACTATATCAAATATTTGCACAATATGAAGCTCAAATGCAAACATATAAAAACCTATTCAACGCCCTTCATAAAATAGGTGATATAACAGGAGAAGATCATAAATCAATTCAATCCAAAGAAATTCAATTCTATTCCTCTAGTGTATTTACATCGACAGCTATGGCAGAAAGAAACGCCACCATAACTATTGAAAATCTTAAGTTAATTGAAAGACTTCCCCAATTGCATGATTCTTATGACATTATTCATGCGGCTTTAAATGATTCTTTAGGCCGTTTAGGCTTAGCAGGCGACGATTCAACAAAGGCTGAAAGAGTAACAACCGGGGAAAATTTCAGAGCACTTCAACCTAATATGTCGTTTCAAAATACTATTCAAAACAGATTAGATAATATTTCAGAAAGATTTAAAATTCATTTTTCACAAAATGTTAAATTTAGCACTACACTTCAACCAAACGAACAAGGAATTCCTGTTGATGGACAACCAAAATTGCAGAAACCTTTAGTAAATAAGAAATCAACTAATAAAGATGGAAATAATAAAAGTTAAAGATTATATAGATGAAATAATAGAACAATGTTTTAGCGATGAATTAAAGGCAACGCTGGAATTTAATATAGTCAATAATAAATTTTCAGTAAAAGATCAATTTTTACATCATTATGAATGTGCAAGATATTTAGGTTCTAAAGATTCTTTAATTAGAGCCATTAAATTTAGGATACATAAGAACGAACCGCTTTTGTTGCAACTCACAAACCTACAACAAAATATGCAACGTTTAGTAGACTTAGGAGAATACAGTAAAGTAGGATTAAGATATTTCGAATCTTTAGGGACTGAATCCTCTTTAGGTTCTTCAACTTCTGCTTCGCTTTCGTCTAATGTACAAAGCGATCAATTTTCCGGAATAGATCTAAATGATAATTTAAATATTACAGATGAACAAACCGGAACATCTCAAACAAATATTGTTGAGCCTTTAAAAATAAGGATTCCACAACCAAATATAACGGTAGACCCCAACCCAAAAACTTTTACGAAATATTCAGCAATCGATAACGCGATTAGCGATTCCGAAAAAAACTATATATCAAAACAATTAAATAAACCAGAAGTTAAAGAAGAACCCCAAACTTTAGGTTATCAAAATTTTACTAAAGATTTATCAACATCTGAGACATCTAATATTACTAAAACAGATACATCAAGAGGAGGAACACAAAAAAGCGAACATAAATCAATTTCAGCCAACACAAAAATAAGAGGCTCTAAATCCGACGAAATAGAAAGAAACGTTGAATTTATAACTAATGACGCTCGGTTTAAATTATGAACTAGAGAAGTTCCAAGACTAAAAACTAAATTTTGAAATTCATTCTTTAACTTGTTCTGCGGGTTTGATTGTTATGGCTGTAAATAAATACCCCACTTATATTCTGGTTGCTAATTTAAAAAACAAATTTTGAAATAACAATTCTGATACATATCCAACTACAACACCAGATCCACAACTATATACAAAAATAGACAACACTAGACCTGTTTTTGTAAATCCATATACAGCAACCTGTCATTTAATAGGCGAATGAAACCACGCAATATATGCAGGTAAATATTACCACTTGATAAAAATCGAGGTTTTGGATGTTTCCAAAGGAATCTATAACTATCAACTGGAATATGACGTTATGATGGATTTTATAAACAAAGGGGGAGATATCAGGGGCACTTTAATAAGAACCAATAGAGAAGATATATTGCAAAAAGATTTACACACATGTAGACCTGTATTAAACGATCCAATTAGGTTAGAGATAGGGAAATTTGTAGAATCAACAGATACAGATTGATTTCCAAAAAACTTTGATAAGGAATCTTTGGATGAGTTTACTTTTACAGAGTACAAAATTAGCGTCGATGCATGGGAGCACTTTATATTTACAACAAAAAACAATCTTTTTATAAAAACACTTCAATCTACAGAATGACAAACAAAAAACCTCGAAAACGTTAATTATTCAGTAACAAACCCTTTATTTTTAGTTAATGCTTTAATTCCAGAATTATCTAGATGTTCTTGAAAGTCAGAAGTATTAAATTTAATAAAAACCACCCTAGAAAATAAGGA
>JADRCG010000956.1:0-12748 GCA_019844195.1 Rhabdomys dilectus
GTTTCTCTCTCTTCCTTTCTTTTTCCCTCTCTCCCTTTCTCTCCCCTCCTCTCTCTCTCTCTCTTTATCTGTCTGTCTATCTCTCTGTCTGTCTTTGTGTGTGTGTGTGTGTCTATGTACCTATTTGCTGTGTAACCTCTAGTCAGGAAACCAGGCCTCTGATGGCCCTGAAGCAGGACCAGTTTGTGACCTGGGTGTATCATTTCTTATGGTGTTGAGCTCAGCATATTTTGAGAAGGCCAGGTTTGGAGGTAGAGTAAACTCTTAAGGCTGTATGGTGTTGCTCGACTAAGTTGAGAAAGGGATTGGTGTTTTCTGGTATGACACTGACTGCTCCATAAGCTTGTTTTGGTTTGTGTTGGTTTGGGGCCTGGAGCTGGCCCCTGTTCCCGTTTTTCTGATAATGGGAAAGGGTGTTTCCTTGTGCATCTCTTTTGGACCTACAATCACTAGCCTAATGACTTCCACGTTTGCAACGTGGGCAGAGACCAGGCTGTTTGCTGGGCTGTCTCTGGATTAACTCATTTTCTGCCTTGCAATCTCTTGCAAAGTGTCTAGGCTTGCCATATTTAAAACAGGCCTTTTCATCTCTTCTTGCCAAAAATTTTCTTACTGATTGTCCTTGCATTGCAGCTGCCATAGCTAAGCCCTGTTGGTAGGAGAACAGAGTCTGATATACCCTGTAAGGTCTGTCTTTTTCCTATAGGGTCTAATGGCTGCTTGACAGGTAGAATTGGCATTTTCATATGCAAGTTGTTTCACATAATCTACACCTGTCTCTGCATTACCAAAAGTCCTTCCTGCTGTTGTCATTAATCGATGAACAAACTCAGAAAATCCTTCATCAGGCACTTGCCTGACTGTTGTTAAAGATGCAACAGGGTCTCCCTTTACCGGGAGTTTATGTCAAGCCTTCATGCCTGCATTTTGAATTTGAACAAATAAACCTGGGTCATATTCCATCTGGTTATCACTAGAAACAAATTGCCCTTCTCCTACTAAGGCAGCAAAGGACCAACCATTGCCTGCCTGAATGTTTCTCCTAGCTGTCTCTTTACAATTCTCATGATATTCTGATTTCCAAATAAGATAGTCACCACCACTAAGAACTGCTCTCACTAAAGTATTCCAATCACTAGGAGTCAGCAACTCCTCTGCCCCAGACTCTAAAATTGCAAGAGTAAAGGGAGTGGTGGCACTGTATTGAGATACAGCATTTTTAAAATTTTTTTTAAATAATTTGAAAATTAAACGCTGTGTGATGTCTCCAAGCAACTCCTTGAGCATCTCTGGTCTGTAATATAGGAAATGCCTTCACGTCTTCCTCCTCTGGCTGATCTGTAGCTGAACTAAAGCTAGAGTATAGGGATTGCTTTTGGACACCGGGTTGAGGAATGTGAGAATCCGGGGGATTTTCGCAGTTGGACTCTCGAGACCTCTTCCCTGTCCTTAATTTTTGTAGCTGATTAATTAAGTCCTGATACTCTTTTTTTCCAACTCTATTAGTTGTTTAAAAAGAGAAATTTTATCCTGTAACTCCTTTCTGGGATCTACAACCACTGTCTCTACAATGGGAGCCTCTGGAAATGTAGGTGCACTGGAAGAGGGCCTTTCAGAATCATAATATTTAGCTGTCTCTTCCTCTAAGCTTTGTTGCCAACTCATAAGCTTCTCTTTATGTTGTAATTGTAATATTGCAGCATCTGCCTTATTTTGATTTGCTAACTTTAGTAAATTATCTTCTAGACTTTGTATCCAAATTTGATCTCTATCTCCTTGCTGTTGCTTATTTTGACCAATAAAATCCTGTACCTTTAGTTCTAGTGTTACTTGTAATCTCTTTTCCAAGGCAAGGATTTTTTTATCTAGGGCTCTGTCTTCTGAGAAGACATAGTAAATCAAGAGAATAAATATTGCAATACTGATAAATGATAAGGTGTCTGCGTTCCCTAAGTTGATTCCTGTCAAACAATTTGGAATATCATCATATAAAGACCAAAAGATATCTATTGTTTTGGTCAAAACAATATCAAAAGGTTATGTGTCTTTTTTATATCAAAGGATTACTTGATCCGGAGCTCTCAGTTCACTGTTCCTTCCTGAAAAACGACCTCACAGGCAGTTGAGTTCTCTCCTTGCAGATTTTACAGGTCACTGAAACTTTGTAACTTTTTTGTAGGCCCTCAGACCCACTCAGCTTTCAATACATGCTGGTGGTGCAGCCTAGAATGCTGCCAAGCCGTATTCAGAGATTAGGGTGCAATGAACTTTTATCTCAGGTTAGTTAAGTCCTAAGTTAACTACTCTATTCCCCAGCTATGAGATCCCTTACAACCTGAGGTTTTTTAAGCCACATTCTACTCCTTCTGGTCCTTCCACCAACGGTTCTCCAATGTCCTATGTCACCTCTGGGTCTCTGTTCCCTAGGCCTCTCGTTGATCGCCAATAATGTTGCAACCGGCTCCGCTCTACCTGGTTTGAGACAAAAGACTTAACAAAAATTGTTAGGGCTTGCTCCAGTCTTTGGGTCAGGGTCTAGAGGGAGAGAGATAAGGGAAAGAGACACTAGAAATGGAGATAAGACAGAGGTTCTGATCCAGTCTCAAGTCACATCTTTTATTGAAGGGAAATCTAATGGATTTGTACACTTTTGCTATGCCCCTTGTAGGCACGTGGATATGACATAAATCTTGGAGGAGGCGTGGCTAGCACGTGTGCCTTACAGGCATGGATAGCAGCTTTCTAGCTGCTGTCTGTTAAAAGTCGGCTCTCAACAGTGGACAAACAGGGATTTAGAAAGAGCAACATCAGAATCATATATTTCATTTATCTCAGTTATTGATGGAGACTCCCACACAAAATATTACAAGGTGTTAACTTAAATCATAACCCAGAACAAAGCAAAAGGAAGGAGGGCTGTCCAGTCATCCTCAGCCTGTCTCTAAGGCTAATAATAGTTTTATCTTTTTTTTTAACCTGTCCTGAGTTCTAGGGTCTGTAAGTACAATGTAATTTCTAATTAATCTCTAGCTAGGTGGCCAGTCCCTGACTTACCTGGGCAACAAAGGCAGGTCTATTTTCAGACCCAATTATCTTGGGTATTTTAAACCTGGGAAGTTTTCTTCTAAGATCTTCTTAGTCACCACATTCACAGTCTCAGTCTTTGTAGGAAAGGCTTCTTATCCAGCCAGAAAAAGTATCTATAAAAACTAATAAATATTTTTTACCATATTTTTCAGGTTTGACTTTCGTGAAGTCTACTTCTCAGTAGGCCCCCGGTCTATTTCTTTGAATTCTTCTTCCTGGATGATATCTTACATACCCAGTGTTAGTCAGGGCACAGGCCTCACAGGCCTCACAGTTTTGGGTTTTTTTTTTTTACTGTTTCAGCTACATAAGATAAGTTCACCACATAAAATTGGGAGGACTTTCTCAAGTTCTTTAGGTGTTTAGTTCTTAGGTTAGCTAAACGATGTAATTTTGTCACATACCTTTGTCCTTCTCTCTGTGGAAGGACTATTTTTAACTTGGACATCAAGATATATTTTTTAGGACTTTCACCAGTCAGGATCATAGTTCTTTGAGCAGTCTTTTTAGCAGTCACCTGATTTTTTTTTCAGCAACAGTATCCTGGGTTTCCTGATATCCAGGACAGTGACGTTTTAGCAGTCCCTTCTGTCTGTAAATTGTCCCAGGAATTTTGGCAGTGGCAAAAGCATATATTTTCTACCAGGCTGTTCGCCCAAATCACTTGTTTCCCATCTACTACTGCCACTCCCGCCATTCA
The DNA here is from genome assembly GCA_019844195.1 of Rhabdomys dilectus. Lineage (NCBI taxonomy): Eukaryota > Metazoa > Chordata > Mammalia > Rodentia > Muridae > Rhabdomys > Rhabdomys dilectus. The sequence continues at coordinate 3,788 of JADRCG010000956.1, forward strand.
CTTACGTTTAACCATGAAGCTGCTTTTATCTGTATATCAGTTTGGGCTTCTTGGCCAGGGCTGGTCTTTTAGGTCACTTCTAGGACCTTTTTCTTCCACCAGGATGTTGAGGCAGAGATGGACACAGGCAGACTCATCAGCTTCAGGCAGTAAGGTGGCAGAATTCAGGATGACTGGGGAGGCAAAGATCACCCTTCCATGTGGGCATTAGTCATCTATCAGTCAGGGGGCTGTCGGATAATGTTCTCAAGGGAGTGGGGTCCCACAACAGTTGTCTGTTGTCTCAGAGTCAATTTATCAACATCTTTGTAAAAGCCAGCAGTGTCTAGAAACTCTCTCATTTGTCTTAGTTCTTTGTAGGCCTTTAAGTGTAATCAAATGTAGTTCCTGGCTTCTTTAATCAGTAGCAGGGGGTGTTCCACAGTGACTGGCAAGGAAACAGAATGTTTCTCTGGCTTCACGACTCACTGGGTCCTGTCGCACTGTAATAGAGGAGGCACTGGCTTTAGTCCAAGTTTTTGGAAGTTCTGTTAACCGTTTATTAATGTCGGGGCTTCTTGGTGTTCTGGAAGCTCATGAAGCCAGTCTTCATCTTTTAGTTTTAAGGCCAATATCATAGAGGTGGGGGTTCTCTCAAGACACCCCTGGTCTTGTCTGAGGAAACTTTAACTTTGTCTCTCTTCAACAAAGACATAGAACATTCAGGAATAACCAGAATGAGATTGTTTCTGTCTGGTTGCCCCTATAACCATTGTCCTCCTGTTTTTTAATTTTCTCAATGATTGTTTCAGAACTGAATAGTCTGCGCCAGCATCAATCAGAAAGTCCATAGGGTTACCCTCCACATTTAGGGTTATCCTAGGCTTGGGTAGGGGAGCCAATCCCTATCTCCTCTAATCATCATCCTCAAAACCCAGGACCTTGGGGTCCCTGTTTTTCTTCTTTGGGCAGTCCTGGTCCCAATGTCCTCTCTCTTTGCAATATGCACACTGGTCTTTCTCTAGCAGGCTTCGCTGTCCTTCTCTACTTCCACTCAGCCTTGGCCCTTTGTTGCCCAGATTTCATGTCTGTCTAAATCTTGACCTATCCCTGTCCTTTTCTCTTACTACTGTGGCCAGAATCCTAGTCAAATTCTTGTCCTGTTTGTGATTCCACTTATCCTCTCTCTCTTCCCTCTCTTTTCTATCGTACAGTAATAACAATAAAAAATTATAATTTGATATTCATAAAATATTAATAATATAGCTAATATAAATATAAATATGCTAATAAATATTAATGATAATATAGTAATAATCAAATAATAATGAAGTAGTAGTGATATTAATAAAATGATTAATACTCATAATACATTTACAATATTTTATTAATAATTTTTAAATGGTAATAATAATTAAATTATTATTGCATTTATAATAATAAAATGATATTTGTAATAGTACTATAATAATATTATATGGCCATAGTAATAACAATTAATGATACTACAAATATAATATTAATAAAACTAATGCAATAATATAACATTAATAATAATATTATGATATAATTAAAATATACATATATATTTATTATATATGATATGATGATAATAAATAATATAAGAACATAAGAACATTAGTAGTAACATATTTAAATAATAAAATAATACTAATATTGTAATAAAATAATAAAATAATAATTTAATAATAGTAATACTAAAATAGTGATATCATAGTAAAATAATAATATCCATGAAATGATAAGATAATAATAATATTTCTTATGACAAAACACGGAAATAATAAGGTACTATTAATAATGTAATATTAATGTAATATAATTAAATAATAGCAAAAATAATGAAATAATCTTGATAAAATAAAAATAGCATAACATAATATTAATAATAATATGATAATCACACTGATGATAAAATGTAGTATAATAATAATAACAATAATAATAATGAGTAGAGTGTTTAAGCGTGAGGAAATATTGTTTCTCTGGAAGGTCTGCACTAGGTCAGATATGAGAGATTACAAGTGTTTTAGTGTTAATAATAATAATAATAATAATAATAATAATAATAATAATATATGATATAACTTATATAATACATATATAACATAATGTATACTGTATACTATACTATGCAATATATGCTATATATTGCATGCAATATACTATATACTATGTAATATACTATGTACTATATACTTCAGAATTGTATCTATCATATATATATTATACACAACATTTGGACTATACTGTATATATACATTATATATAATATATAAACTGTATATTACATACATATTATGTATGATGTAAATATAAATACTTATATAAATATGATATATAATAAAAATATATTATATAACATAATATATTATATGTGTTGTATAATCTAGAATGTATATATATATATGTATCATATATATATATTATATATATGTTTGTATATATATGTATATATATATATACAGAGAGAGAGAGAGAGAGAGCTTTAGGTTTTCAGTTGTTCTAGAGTAGATTGTAACTATAATGAATGTCTGCTGTTATTTTTTTATAGCCAAACAATATTCTGGTATAATTAATGTATTTCAACTGCAAAACAAGGCTTGCTATGGCTTGAATTACTGCTTTATGGAATCATTGTAATAATCTCATAGACTTATCATTCCGATAAGTCATCAATAAACATAATACATCATTATAAATCAAACCCACAGAAATTCTGTCTCCATCAATTATAATCAATAGATCATTGTAAAGCTAACCCAGAGAAACTCTGTTTCAATTAATCAATCATAATAAATATATTATTTTAAAGCAAAGCCAAAAAAACTTGGTCTCAATTAATCACAATCAATACATCATTATAAAGCAAAATTTATTAAATTTATCATAATATTCAATATTAAAGTTTATAACATTATTATTAAGAAACTGTATTATATACTAAAATTAATATAACAGATTATATTATCAATTTATAAATAAGAATATATTTGTTCATGACAATTTTTCATTTTCAGATTCTAATATTTTTTCTGAAGTGTAAATTTGCATGTAATGTAAATTAAACATCCAATGATCAAAATGAACGTTAAATATATCATACCTTATTATATTATATATTTTTATAGTTTTCTATGTTTGTATATTATATTATATTAATATATTATATAATATATTGTATATATTGTATTTTCCAACAATAAAATAGGATATATTGAATTTCTTCATGCCATTATCCACTTCTAATTTTTTTCCAAAATGTAAATGAATTGTCAATAAAATATAAATTAATAAGTAATGGTCTATTAAATTTATGATATTATATTATACATTATTATAGTATATATTATTATCATATGATAATATATTATATACTACTATTAATATATTATTATACTATATTGTATGTTATTATACATTGGGTGTTCGTATATGACCGTCTCCTCATGTGACTTTTCATTGAAGCCTATTGAATTTGATTTCTTTGACTCATTAAGAAAATAAATAGATAAGAAATGAAACAATGAATAAATGTTATTTTTGATTCAGCATTCACTGTCAATGATCAATATCCATGATCAATATCAATAATTCATTAGCTACAAGTCAGGGTTCCCCCTATTTATTATTATTATTATTAGTAGTAGTAGTATCAACATTTAATTTATGGGTGTGGCATCATGGGTGTGACATGGCTATATTGAAACAGGGGTGACAACATGTGAGTGACATCATGTATGATATCATGGGTATAAATTTACTAGTGTGACATCATGGTTATGACATCATGGGTGTGATTTCATGGGTATGACAAAATGGATGTGACATCATGTGTGTGACATAATGGGTATGTTGAAACAGGGGTGACATGTGTGGGATATTATGTGTGATATCATGGGTATGACATGAGTATAAATCATGTGTATGATACCATGGGAATGAAATGACTAGTGTGACATCATGGTTATGACATCACGGGTGTGATGTCGTGGGTATGACAAAATGAGTGTGATATCATGATTGTGATATCAAAGGTATGACATCATAAGCATGGCATGGGTATGTCATGGTTATCAATCATGGATATGACACCATGGGTGTGACATAATGTGTTTGACATAATGGGTGTGACATGATGTGTGTAATATGAGTATGATTTGAGTATGACATGGGGATGAATCAAGAGTGTGTCATCACAGATATGACATCTTTATATGACATCACATGTATGACATCAACATTTTGACATTAAGTATAGGACATCATGTGTGTGACATATTAGGTATGACAGTATGATGTGACTTCAAAGGTGTGACACCCTGAGTGTGACATCATGAGTGTGATAACAACCGTATGATATCATGAGTATGACATGGGTATGACATGTGTAAAACATTGATATGAATCATGGATATGTCATCATCAATGTGACATCATGGGTGTGACACCAGGGGTATGACATATTGAGTGTGCCCTCATGTGTGTGACATCAAAGGCATGACATCATGGGTGTGACATTATGGGTGTGACATCACAGTTTTGACATCACTGGTATGACATAACAGGTATGACTTAATGAGTGACATCATGGGTATGACATCACAGGTGTGACACCATGGGTGTGACATAAAGGATATGACATCATGGTTGTAAAATGGGTATGACATCACAGGTACATCACAATTGTGATGTCACTGGTGTGACATAACAGGTATGACATACGAGTGTGATGTCATAATTGTGACATTACACATGTCACATCATGGGTGTGACATCAAGGGTATGACATCATGGGTGTGAAATTATGGGTGTGACATTACATGTATGACATCAAATGTATGATATGTGTGTGATATCACAGGTATGACAACACAGTTATGAAATGTGTATAAATCATGGGTGTGATATCATAGGTTTGACTTCACAACTGATACATCACAGGTATAACATTATGTGTGTGATATCACAGGTGTGACATCAAGTGTATGACTTTATGAGTAAAACATGGGTATGAATAATGGGCATAACATCATGGGTGTGACATCATGGGTGTGACATCATGATTGTGACATAAAGTATAGGACTCTGGGTGTGACATCAAAAGTGAGATATAACATGTATGACATCATGGGTAAGACATCGTTAAGAATCATAATTATGACATCACGGGTATGACATCAGGTGTGTGACATCATGGTTGTGGCATCATAGGGGTCACATCATAGGGGTGACATTATGAGTGTGCCCTTATGGGTGTAATATTAAGAGTTTGACATCACAGGTGTGACATCATGGATGAGACATCAAGTATATGTTATCATGGGTTTATATGATTATGAATAATTATTACGGGTATGACATCACTGTGTGACAATGGGTGTGACATCGTGGGTTTGACATCACACATGTGACATCTGTAGTTTGACATCAGTGAATGACATTATGGGTATGACATAACACGGGTGTGGCATCACTGTGTGACATCATTGGTAAGTCATCACGGGTATGACATCACTGTTGTTACTTTGTGGGTGTGACATCAGAAGTGTGACATCAAGTGTATGTCATCATGTGACATCAATTGTAGGACATCAAGGGTGTGACATCAAGAGTGTGACCTCATAGATGTGACACCATGGTTGTGACATAATGAAAGTAACATCACAGGTATGACCTCAGACGTGTGACATCACGAGTGTGACATCATAAGTATCAGGTATGACATCATGAGTGTGGCATTCCAGGAGTGACAGCACAACTATGACATCACAGGCATGAAATGTGTATAAATCATGGGTGTGGGATGATAGTTTGGACATCACATTTGAGATATCACAGTTGTGACATAATTGTGACATCAGGGTTGTGACATTATTGGTGTGACATAATGGGAGTGACATCACAACTGTGACATCACAAGTGTGACATTATACATGTGACATCACAGGTATGACATCACAGGAATGATATCACAGGTATGACACAGTGGGTGTGACATCATGAGTATGACATAATGAGTGTGACATCATAGGTGCATTATCACTGGTGTGACATTGTGGGTGTGATATCCCAAGTGTGACATCATAAGTGTGACATCACAGGTGTGACATCACAGGTGTGACATTAAGTGTATGACATGGTTGTGAAATTATGGGTGAGACATCATACATGTTACATCACAGGTATGACATCATGAGAGTGATATCACAGGTATGATTCGACGGGTGTGTCATCATTTGTATGACATCACAAGTTTGATGCCATGGGTATGAAATGTGTATAAGTCATAGGTGTGATATCATAGATTTGTCATCACAGTTGAGACATCACAGGTGCAACATATTGAGTGTGACATCAAGGGTGTGACATCAAGGGTGTAACATTGTGGGTATGAGATCAATTGTATTACATCACAGATATGACATCATGAGTATGACTTCACAGGTGTGACATCATGGCTGTGACATCAATGGTATGACATTATGTGTGGGAAATTATGGGTGTGACATTACACATGTGACATCACATATATCTCATGACATCACGGGTATACACTGTGCATAAATCAAAGGTGTGATAGACATCACAGATGAAATATGAGTATGACATTATGGGTGTGACATTATGGGTGTGACATCATGGTAAAGATATCATGAGCATGACATCATGTTTGTGAAATCACAGATGTGATATCAGGAGTGTGACATAATGCTTGTGACATCACAGTTCTGACATCATGTGTGTGACATCAAAGATATGATACCCTGGGTGTGATGTCAAGGGTATAAAACCAAGGATGTTAAATTATGGGTGAGACATTACACATGTGACATTACAAGCATGACATCAAGAGAGTGACATCATAGGTATGACATCATGGGTGTGGCATCACGGGTGTGATATCACAATATGTCATCATGATTGTGACATGAAGTATGTGACATCATGAGTATGACATGCATATGACATCATGGGTGTGATATCACAGGTTTGACATCACAGCTGAGACATAACTAGTGTGAATTTATGGGTGTGATATTCCATGTGTGACATCACAGGTATGACAACATGGGTATGAAATGTGTATAAATCAAAGGTGTGATATCATAATTTTGACATCACAGTTGAGATGTCACAGCTGGGACATCAGGAGTGTGACATCAAATGTGTGACATCATCGGTGTGACTTCACATGAAATTTTGGGTGAGACATTACACGTGTCATCACAGGCATGATATCACATGTTTGAAAACACATGTATGACATCACAGGTTGAGATCACAGGAGTGACATAACAGGTATGAAATCATGTGTATGAAATGTGTATTAATCATGTTTGTGATATGATAGATTTGACATGACATTTGAGATATCACAAGTGTAACATGATTGTGACATCATGGGGTGCATGTGACATCATGCATATGACATCATGGGTGTGGCATAACAGGTGTGTGACATCATTGGTATGACATCATGACTGTGACACCAATTGTAGAACATCAGAAGTATGATATCATGGATACGACAGAATAAGTGTGACATCATGATTGTGACATCAAAAGTATGACATTAAGAGTGACATCACGGGTATGATTGTGTAGAAATCATGGGTGTGGCACCATAGGTTTGCCATCACTTCTGAGACATCACATGTGTAACATTATGAATATGACATCACAGGTGTGACATCATGGTTGTGACTTCACAGGTGTAATGTGTTGTGTGTGCAATGGGTGTGACATTACACATCTGACATCACAGGTAGGACATCAAGGGAGTGACATCACAGATATGACATCACAAGTATGACATCATGTGTATGAAATGTGTATAACTCATGGGTGTGATATCAAAGGTTTGACATCACAGTTGAGACTTCAGAGGTGTAACATGAATGTGACATCATGGCAGTGACTTCACAAGTGTGGCATCTGAAGATTGACATCTAGTGGGTGACATTATGGGTATGACAAGTGAATGAGATGGGTATAAATCATCAATATGACATCATGGTTGTGATATCATGTGTGACATCACACATGAGACATCACAGGTGTAACATTATGAGTGTGAAATCCAGGATGTGACATCACTGTTGTGACATATTGGGTGTGACATCATGATTGTGAGGTCACGTGTACGACATCATGATTATGAAATCAACTGTAGGACATCACAGGTGTGACATCATGAGTGTGACATCACGGATGTGACATCACAGGTATGACATCATGGGTTTGACATCACAGTTGTGACATGGGTGTGACATCAATGGTATGACATCATGTGTGTGGAATCATGCATGTGACATTACACATGTGACATCACGGGTATGACATCAAGAGAGTGACATCACATGTATGACATGATGAAATGTGTATAAATCACAGGTGCGATAGTATACATTTGCCATCCCATTTGAGACATCACAGGTATAACATTATGAATGTGACATCACGGGTGTGACATCATGTGTGACATCACAAGTGTGGCATTTGGAGTTTGACATCAAGTGAATGACGTTATGGGTGTGAGATGTGTATGATATGGGTGTGACATCATCAATATGGCATCATGGGAATGTGTAAAGAGCACTGTTGTGAGGGTCTCTCTGGTACAGGCCAGAGGACACAGCATAGGCTCGATGACAGCACAAGGACAGACGGACAGAGCCATTAGACAAAGAGTGAAACTGGATGTGCCGTGTGTGTGACGTGATGATGACGAGGGCCACAGACAGACAGGGAAGCCCCGGGGCGATCCCTGGTTGGAAGTGAGCTCAAAAACCCCAGAGAAACTCCATTCACGAGTCCATCATGGCCAGCCCCCTGACTCCACGCCAGTCTGGACTCTGATGAGACCCAAATGATCACCCAATACCCCTCCGCACTGGGTACTTCCAGCAGAGCAGATTTATGAGTGACTGAGTGACGTGGACAGTGGCAGATTTATGA
>JADRCG010000996.1:0-11941 GCA_019844195.1 Rhabdomys dilectus
TGAACCACTGTGGCCTCTACTCTTCCAGACCCTCACTACCAGCAACTTTGCATCATGCCCTCAGGGCTTGCCACAGCAGGAAGTCCTGTTTCTTAGCAGGATCTTCCAGTCCCTGAGCAAACTTAATCTCCAGAGGCCTTTTTTTCCAAGCCTGTGGCACAAAATCATCTCCCCCTGTACAGATGGAGCTGCATGCTGTCCTAGTGTCTCCCTTAGCTGACTCACCTTTCCTGTCTTTCAGATCCTTCTTAACCTGCTTGGCTCTTGTTTAGCTGGGACTTCACTCTGGTTAGATCTTAGCCATACCAATTATGACCTCTTCTCTTTTTCTGGTCCCTCTGCTGGTTTTAGCATTGCAAGTTGTATTGTGTGCTATCTAACTGTCTGTTTTGTTCCTGTGTCCTTGCCTTCCCATCAGAAACAGCTACAGTGTTACAGCAGGCACATATGCATTATCCTGGATCCCCAACCCCAATCAATGTCAATATGAACTTTCTAACATCCATCTAATTCTGACTTCAGGTTCCCACAAGATGACTACATAATATATCTTGGAAGTCATTGATACATAGTACAAATAGTAAGTAGGGCATACGCTTAAAAATATTGCCTCAAATAGCTCACAGAATCAAGCAAGTGGGGCTCATAGAAATAGAATTGGCCACCATGCAGCCTGCATGGATCTGACCCAGGTCCTCTGCATCCATACTGTGATTGTTCAGCTTTGGCTGCTTGTGGAACTCCTAAGTGTGAGAGTGGCTTTCTCTGACTCATTTGCCTGCTCTTGGGATTCTTCTTCCCACTGGGTTGTGTCATCTAGCCTTGATATGAGGGGAGGTGCCTAGTCTTATTATATCTTGTATTGCCCTGTTTGGCTGGTAATATACCTAGGAAGCCTGATCTTTTTCCAAATAGAAAGAGAAGAGCAGTGGATCTGGAAGAGAGGTGAGGTGTGTGTTTGGGGGGATGTGGAGGAGTGCAGGGACAGGAAGCTGAGGTCAAGATATATTGTATGTGAGAAGAAATAAAAAATGTTTAAAAATTTGCTACAAGATAAATACTAATATCTAATACTAAAACTTCAACTTCATGTTACCCAAGTAATATTTAGGATTCTCTAGGTAAAAAGTAGTTGGGTAATACCCAGTTTTTGTTGCTTTAGGGACTGTCTCCACAGAATAAAAGCAAGGTCGGGCCACTGTTTGTTTTCTCCATTTGATTCCCTCTTCATCACAGACTTAGCGCACTGGGGTCAACTCAGTGACTGGTCCCAGACTTGTCACATGGCCCCCTGGATGCTGTTTATACACTGCATGAGTTTTGACTCCAATAAAGACATGGGAAAGAAGAAGAAGAGCTCAGACACTAAATGCCTAACCATTAACAAATTTATTTGTGCAATCCAGAAAACAGCGGGACTAAAGTGAACTTCAGCAAAATATCATTTCCTAGGAGGTTTCCTTTTCCCTAATGGCCAAGGTTCTCAAGGCTCTGTAGCTTTACTGGCAGAGTCACAGCATGAGGGAAATCCTCACTGGCATCCCCTCCATGAGGGCAGAGCAGTCTGGGAACAGCACCTAGTGAGCTGTGCTCTGTAGGAGTGGATTTGAGTCACCCTGATTAAGATTTGAAGGTGCACACTGTGATGGTCTATTGGTGGAGTCATTATTCAGTTGTTTTCCAGAGTATTCACTGCTCCATTCTTTCCTCCAGTGGGATCAGGTGCTCTGGGATGTCTACCTGGAATATATCCTTCCCCCCTTTCCTAGGTATGGGCTCCAGTAACCACCTGGGGTTTGAAATTTGAGTCAGGTACTTCAGCTGCAGGTTGGTTAGCACAGCCTGAGTTTCCAGTTCCACAGCCTCAGCAGCAGCTACCGTTTCTGGACACTGCAAAGTCTCTCCAATGTCAACAAGTCCTGGGCACAAAGACAGAAATATACAGATGTAGTCTCTTCTATACAACTAGTTTATCTTTATGACTGCAGGGTCAAATGACAGGGTATAATCAAAATGATAGGAAATTGGGATTTTTCTCACTGAACACTGGGAATATGACCCACTGAACTAGGGAATCCTGGGTGAGATAGCCACAGGCCTTGGGAAAAAGAAGAGGGTAGTTTATGCTCAGTGAGTCCTGCATTAAGGAACAGTCAGGTTCTAGCACAGTACTAAGGCTGGTATTTACCTACTGAAAGAGAACCAGCCCCATCAGGAAGCCTACAGTCAATAAGATTTCCAACTAGGTCAGCAGGTGACTGGATTAGATGTTGATTGGTATCTTACCTAAGGTCCTAGTGTCAGGCATTAGAAGCCAGGCAGGCAGCCTTACTCTAGATAATGCTCCACATTTTCAGTGTCTATGCTGACTGTCACAGGCCATGCCTTTTGCATTCATGCACACACAGTCGAATGCTACATGGGGCTTAGAGTTAAGAGGTAACTGAGTCTGTGGAACCCAGGCCTATTCACCCCATTCAAGTGACTTTGGCAGCCCTTAGAGAGGCTTCTTAGAAACTTTAGCCTATGCCCTCTAGCTAACAGCAAATCAGTGCTACCAATCTATCAAGCAGGATCCTGTTGGAATTGTCCACATCTTATTTAGTACAGCCTCACTTACCAGCTATCACCCCTCGGCCGTATTTTTCTCCTGCCTGTAGTAAGGTCTGAATCTGTGTCGGGGTCATTCCCAACCTCTCCACCAGCACTTCCTGCCATGTGTCATCTTCCCAGTCCTTGTGAGCAATGTGGACGGCAATGGTACATTTCTGAAGGCTGCTCAACAGGGGACACCAACGTGTCTCAAGAGTCTTGACTCCATTTAAGATTAAACCAGCGTAGGGCTGCCGGAAGGATAGGCAGGGAAACTTCATTTTTCTGAGTCTCTGGGCCTAAAAATAGAAACACATCACAGCCCAGCTCTTCAGGCTCATATCCATTGGGTTTTGCCTTCTCCAGATGATTCCCATGTGCCCTGAAACTCCACTGAAGCCAACATGCTTCCTGACACTGATTAATAATGTCCTGTTCTTATCCTCTGAGCCTAGGAGTGGGAGTGTTCAGGATCAGGTGTGGGGAGGGACAGGAGAGATGACCAGATGTCCAAGAGAATGCATGGAAATCTGCAACTGACAGGGGTGTGGAGGTGTGTGTGGGGTGCATCTCCAGGATGAGTGAGAGAACTGGGATAAGGGAGGCACCTCACAGCATTGAGGATGTAGAACCCGAAGAGTCCACTTCCTGTAGCCAAGCAGGAACCCCGGTGGAGGGATGGAGACACCCACTAACCCACAAAACTTTCAACCTAAAATGTATCCTGTGTACAGGAAACACAGGGAGGGGGAATGGAGCAGAGACTGAGGAAATGGCCAACCAACAACTGGCCCAACTTGAGACCATCCCATGGGCAAGCACTAATTTTCAACACTATTAATGATACTGTTATGCTTGCAGATAGAAATCTAGCATGGATGATCTCTGAGAGGCTCCACCCAGTACAGTAGGTGATTCAGAGAGATACAGAGACCCACAGCTGAACAGTGGATCAAACTTGGGGCCTCTTATGGAAGAGTTGGAAGAAAGACTGTGGACCTGAAGGGGATAGGAACTCCATAGGAGACCAACAGTCAACTAACCTAGACCTTTGGGGCTCTCAGAGACTGGATTCCTGCCCTGACCTCTCCCAGTGATGGACTATAACCGAGACCCACAGCTGAACAGTGGATCACACTTCAGATTGTCCTGTGGGCATGTCTGGAAGACTATCTAGATTATTGATTCCTGCCAAGGGCTCATGTTCCAACCAGCCCAGAATCCGCCCATCTCAGAAGAATCCTCAGGATTCTTTGTAATCTGACTGCCATGCTAAACATCTGCCCTCTTTCCATTTCATTCACTGCCCTGTAGCCAAAACAACTGAATATCCTTCTTCATGGTACGGCAGATAAACCTGCTCTGTGGATGAAGAAGCTGCCCTCTGTGGCTTGTTTCTGCTTCTCCATTTGGATAAGCAGAAGGTAGATAAAGGAGAAAACAAGTAAAACTTAGTTAGCTACTGGCAACAGCAAAGACTTCTACTCAGCAAGCGTTGGAGATCAACAAAAGTTGGCCTTACACAACACACATGTGCATCTCACTCACAGATTGGTTCTGCTACCATGGCAGGCGGAAGGTCCTTTTCTGCCTGGGACAAGAACTGCCAGATGTAGAAAGTTAATCCTGCAACTGGTTCCCATTATTAAGTCAAACATGCAATTTAACAGGAGGAAAATGATGTCGCACAGAATGTGGTTGCATGGAAATGCTCCTGTCTAACTAAATCCCAGCGCCTTCAATGTCATCTGGTAGATTAGACAGGGCATAATACCAAAGGCCACAGATCAGCGCCCTCATAGTCTGGAGCCTCAGTGAATTCGTAGCCTAAAAGTAAGGAAGAAGCAGTGCCTTGGAGCAGCACGTACGGTTTCCATCTGCCTGCATTCACATTGCATCACTTAGGATAGGCAGTGAGATGCTGGCAAGATAGGGCAGGCAAAGACTGGCCTTGGGCTAGCCCAGCAGTCGGAGAAGCGGGAGGCTGGGGTGCCGTGCCCTCAGTGGGGTAGGGGATGGGGGCAACCTTGCAGGCTCCGATTTAACAGGTTACCTGCGTCCTTTGGGTGCTGTAGGTCTCTCAGCTTTCACTCGGCACCACTTATCACTCGGCAGACTCCAGTTAACACCCAGTCTTCTGTCTTCCAGCGTTTCCTAAGCGTGCGTGGATAACGTCAGCTCTAAAGAAAGGAAAGCATCTGACTACTGCCTTAACACTAACTGGTGTTCTGGGACTTTAACTCTGATCGTTTTAAGATGAGGCCTAAATACAGAAACGTACCCACGCCCGAATGTTCACAGTCTCGCGTAAGCGCACACACCACGCCTACATACGCGTCTAAACATTCGCAGCCAATTAGAACTACAGGCACTACCCAACCCGATAGGAAGGTACGGAGCAGTAAGCCGCAACGAATGCGAGGAGTTGCCGTTTTTCTTAAAGTAGTCTTGCAAATAAAGCTGGGTCAGGGTCTGTAGTAGGCGGCTAGGAAGGGAAAGAAGTGAGAAAAGGAATGAGGGATTTAGTCGGAGGAGTCTGCAAAAACTCATGGAAGTAGGAGTAGGGTGCATTACATCAGGAGGGGCGGGGTTGGGGCTGTGAGGGAAGAGGCTTGTTGAGGAGGGGCCTGAAATTGGTTCCGGGCCAAGCTGTGTAAGTCCCGAGGTTAGGCAATGTGGTGGGGCGGGGCTGTGAGCACCCGGTAGAGGTTGGGAATGGGAGTTTGTGCTCTTGTGCTCGGAAGAATCCTTGGGAACAGATCGGAATTGCGGGTGCTTGGAGTCTGGGAAGGGTGTGAGTGCTGACCTGCGTGGGTGGAGCTATCGGGATACTAGGGCGGAGCTTTGGATCCCGACTTAACTTGGCCCATATCTGCTTAAGGAGAAGGAAAGGCTGTGCAGGCTGAAGTGGTGTGCCAGACTGTCAGTACTCAGTAAGGTGGTCAGGGTCTCAAAAGTACCAGCCAGGGCTGTGTGTGGTGAGATTATCTTGACAGAGCTGAGCTTTGGATCCTGGCATTACTTGCTGGAGGGCTACAGGAGGACAAGGGCGTGACAGTGTGTGTGAGCCGAATCAGAAGTGAATCAGGGCTATGTATGATGAGGTGGAGGTTGAAGGTGGTTCAGTGATTGGTGACATATGAAGTAGGAACAGAGGTTTGGATAATGACATAATAAAGGCTCAGAAACTCTGAAAGAGAAGGACAGGGACATTTGAGATATAAGGGCCAGGCTGTGGGTCGTGGATGGGGCTGTTAGTGCTGACTCGAGTCTCTAAAGTGCTGGCCAGGACTGTGAATTCTGAGTGTGACAGCAGGGCTGAACTTTAAATCCTGGTATAATGTGCTAGAAGGCCACTGAAGGAATAGGACATGGCTGCGTATGCTGACATAGGAGTGCGGATTGTGTATGCTGGCAGGTTGGGTGCACTGCTGTGACTATTGATGTATGAAGTGAGGGTGGAGGAGTCTGGCCATTTGTGATGATGTAAGAATGGTGGATAGGTCACTGCTTTCTGGGTTAGTAGTGGTGGGTAGTACTGTGTATGTTGATGTCCAATGGTGAGAGGGACTGTCTACACTGTGGTTGAAGTGGTGGGCAGTGCTGTGTGTGTGGAGGTGGGAGAGGTTGGTGGTGGTGTGAGTGTTGCCCTGGGCACTTAGGGTTTACAGAGTACTGAGAAAGGGCCGTAGGTATTAATTTATGGAAGGGGAGGGAGACCTTTGAATACTGACATACTATGACAGAGAATCACTGGAGAGGGAAGAGCAAGACTGTATGCTGAAGTAGGAGTGGTGGGTTTAGCTGGGAGTGCTGACCTAGGTGAGCTGTGTCTCAAGAGTCACGGGGATGGTTGTCAATGGGTAAGATATGAAGTGGGTGTATAACTTTTGATCTTAATACAACATGATGCAGGACCACTGGAGTGCAGAGAAATGCATGCTGAAGTGGGGGGTGATTGATGAAGTATGAAGTAGAGCTTTGAATACTGTCACAATAACGTTCAGACTGCTGATCTAGGGCTGGACTTTGAGTGTTCACCTCTATGGATGAATCATTGGGAGCAATAACGGAGGAAGTAGGAAGAGAGCAGTGAATTCTAGCCTAACATGGGGTGGTGCTAATGGGCAAGCAGGGCTGAAGGTGTTGACATTAGAACTAGAGGCAGAGATAAAGGAGAAGCAGGGTGGGCCTGTGAGTGCTGTGGTCAAGCCGGGGCAGGGAGTAGGCTCCTGGAAGAGCAAAGTAAGGCTGTTAATGGCAGAGTAGATGGGAGAGGAAGACATTTAGGGCAGACATGTGGATTATAACGTAAGGCATTTGGAGTGGGACTACAGGAAGAGGAGCTCAGCAGGACTATGAGAGCTGAGGCAGGAATGTAGGCACTGTCCTATGTGTTGCTGGATAGATGTGGGTGGGACTTGGGAGGAGCAGGACAGGGCAGGGCAGGGACATGTTAGGTATAGTCAAAGAGGCTTGTAGAGTAGCTAGGTGGAATTGGAAGGAGGCACTTGGAGATTGTGAAGCACATCCTTAAGTAAGAGAGGCAAAATGAGAAAGAAAGCGTGCCTTAGGGACCTAACCATATCACGAGGATGATCTCCAGGGGACACCATAGATGGATGCTGCAAAAAGGCCAGGAACTTTTGTCTGGGACCCAGGTGTACTTTGGCTGGGTCTTAAAGGGTAAGGCTCAATTGCTGAGGTCAGCCTCCTCCTCTCCAGGCACTAGTGTCCCAAAGTATCAATCTTACTAAGACTTATTTCAAGTGCGGATTTGGCAGCCAACTCTGGGTCCCTACATCTGCAATTCCTAGAAGAAAATGTGGTCCTCTTCTAGTTTGCTAGGGCTATTACCCGAGGGCAGTCTTATCTGCTGCCTGAGCTCTTTCCTGAGCCTCCTGATGAGCTTGTCCTGGATATCTCCACCATAGTCATCCTCTGCATACAGGTTTCTAAGATACACTTTCTCCTACCCCAAATAGTCTTTCAGATGATCTTGTTTGGAAATCTCAACACTAGATGTCAGTCCTATCTCTCTTCATTCTTATTGTCCAATGTGGATCGGGGCCCTATATGTGATGCACTCCATTGTCTCTTGTCTCTGACACAATAGATGTCACTAGTTCAGATTCTTTTGACTTCTTGGGGCTCATGCTCTACAATGCCTATCCCACTTCTGTGCTAATTGACCCATTCCTTTAAGACATAACATTATCATGTAACACCTAGGATTTAGGCACTTTTGTCTCTCAACTTTGGTAGCATTTTGAAATGATCTTGCTTCCTGCATTAGGATCATGGAACCCACCTAAGAATCGAATGCTGTTTGTTCTCTTGGGGGTTGTAGGAGGGATTCTGAGTTCTATGTTCTCTAAGGAAAAGGGGAGAGGATCTAATACAGTGTTTTGGGGCCCTCAAGTTCACTGGTGGCCCAGATCCTTTTCTGTGCTGGCCTCTTGTACTGGATTCCTTACTCCTTGGGTAGCTACTGGCTACCTCCTGATCTCTGAGCACATGCTTGGAGCAGTTTCATATCATGAAAAAGGACACCCTGAATGTAGACTGTTCCTTCCCCTGTATTCTGCTATACTGAAGAGCAGGAACTTGTCCAAGGAACCAAGTCCTTGAAGTAGGTATCTTCTAGTGGGTTGAACTACAGAAGGGCTTCCTATCCTGACTCTCAGCTGTCTGAAAATATGTTGTGGTGAGCATGTTGAGTGGGATCCACACTGTAACACAACTTCCTGAGGGGGGGGGGGGCAGATTGAACAGCAGAAACCTGATGTATTCTCTGGCATTAATGTACAATGTTAGTTTTCTGCTGCAGTATCAGATAGGCCTTGGAAGAAGCATCTCACTGGGTTCCAGCAAGGGTCTCATGGTATTTTCTCTGGACACAGAAAATATTTTGATTTTCATTCCAAATGACAATTTACTACCAATCCTGGAATGATCTGTTTCTCACTCCTCCCCTAATATCACATTCTCTTTATAGACCGCGTTCTTAACTACTGTTTTCCTAGTGTCCTGGTGGACGCTCATCCAATAATCTCAAATCATCTCTTAACATTAGCCTTCATTCCTTCTTTTGCCTAATGTTATACAGCTCTTCCATGGTTGTTATAGAGATGCAGCTCAGTAAGCTCTGGGATTTCCATAACAACTCCTATGCTCCTAGCCCAGTGGTTCTCAAGCTTCCTAATGCTGTGACCCTTAACTACAGTTCCTCATGTTGTGATGACCCCCAGACATAAAAGTATTTTCATTACTACTTCATAACTGTAATTTTGCTATTATGAATCATAATGTAAATATTGTAAATCATGATAATAATGTAAATCATGATATGTGACTCTCAAAGGGCTTTCAACCTATAGTTTGAGAACTGCGGTTGTAGCCCATAACTCCTTTGTCTCAACTCCTTATGCACCTCAAAAAATGCTGCTGTCACCCCTCCCTCACTTCTTTGACTCAGAAATACAGGCTAACGATGCCCTTCACTGGTGAAGGTTCAGTTTTATTCTGGGTCCTAGGTTTCACAAGTCTGTTGTTCCCTTGACCCAAATTTGTGTCATCCCTTCAAACACCCCTTACTCAGTTTAGCTTCCTCCTCTGAGGAACACTTTCGGCACATTTCTCCTCCTGTGAAGTTACTTGTCTTGTGTGATTAGAATGACAGGGGCCACTTTTGAAGTCTACATGTACAAGATACTCCTGGCATAAGTGTCTATTTCTGTTATTCTTCTTCCACAGAGCTTCTTTGCCTTTGTCTAAGGGCTCCTTTTGATTTAATATTAACCAAGTGCTTATAAATATATCTGCAGGTCAAAGAATATCCTATTACCAATCTCTAGAGCTCATACCCTCCCAAAGTTCTGGTGAGTGTTTCCTGAGAAGGAGGTGCTCAGGTACTTTAACTCCTAGAGAGTGGCATACCTTTCCTTTGTCACATTTGTTATCATCCTTATCCAGGGCTAGATGACCTTATAGCCTACACATGCTGGAGAAGCTCAGGCTTCTGGAGACCTATGTGGTGAGCATGCACTTGTTCTTTCCCCCTATCTATCCATTCCTGTTGTATTTCCCTACCCCTGATGCTGAGCTCACCTATTTCCCGTATTCCCTCCCACATCCTTCTTTCTTCTTCATCTAGACAAATGGGATCATATAGTATCACTCAGAATCCTATATTTATTGCTGGTTTTGACATTTCATATGGATAAGAAGAGTCTGAGCCTCAGGAACCCTAGACATGGATGGACTACTTAGTCTATTGGGTAGGTTTTCTTTTCATCACATGCTATATGTGGTTGGAAGAAGTGGCACCCCAGGGAGCTTGCAGGCTTGGAGCAGGTTACTTTCACTTCACTGAAGAGGTATTCATGGTGGGGAAGCAGAATTTGGACTTTCTGAGTTTCTTTGACCTGGCTTGTAGTGATTTGGAGGAGAAATGTTCTATATATGCTCATCTATTTGTACAGTTGGCCATCAGTTGGTGGTTCAGGTTGGGGAGGTTATGGAACCCTTAGGACATCAAGTATTGCTGGAGGAAGCAAATCACTTCAGGTGAGCTTTGATGGCTCATAGCTTCATTACAATTCTGGTTCATTTTTCTCTGCTTCCTCTGTGTACATTGGCCAGCTTCTTGCTCTTACCACCATGCTGTGCCTTCCCCGCCATGAGAATTCTAGTCCTCTGGAAGCATATGCTAAAATAAAGTCTTTCTGCATTTATTTTCTTTTGACCATGGTATTTTTATTGTAACCACATGAAAGTAATTAATACATGTCCCCAAGTTGTTGTATCAGCTTTAAGTTTGAGGAATTCATTGCCTTTTCCCCAAGGCTCCAATCTCTTCAGCTACCCTTCACTTTCTTCTTTTCTTCTAATATTTAATCATGAGACTATTACCCATGTGTCATGATGAAGGGAGGGTTTCAGGTGGCATATGATCATGTGGTCACGGTCTTTGGTTATGTGACTCAGGTTGGTGGACAGGCTCTGGAGAACATGATTGTAGACAAGAATTGTTTTAGTGTTTTCCTTCTAGAAGACCCTTTCCTTTCTTCCACATGTGTACTTGCAAGCTTGCTCTAGCAACTCTCAAAATGTGAAAAGGTAGAAGACAGACGAGGGACTTGAATGTGACCATTTCAAAGAAGCCAAAGTGTTTTGGGTTTAGTCATAATCCTCCTGTTACTTTTACTGTATATTTTCTTCATTGTATTAAGTTGATGCTGTCTGATTATTTTGTTTAGTATTTTTTGTTGTGCTATTAGCCTATATTTTAAAAGGATCTTAACAAATTTAACCCAACATTCTCACTAGGTCTGCAGTCTAATATGAAGTATGTTCATTAGAAGTATTTACTCACTAAAGGCCAACAAGCAAATTCCCAGGAAATAGACTTTTTCACTTTGGATATAATGACAACATTTGTCCATAATATATGCACAGGAGGTCCTACTGAGTCCGCTTTTCAGATGGACTTCATTGAGATGCCAGGTATAAACCTCACATGCAATTCCTCTTTTGAGTTATTCCAACTTTCGTGGCGTTTCATGACCCAGAACACAGCTATAGGTCATTTTGGAATGAGGTTTGTGCCAATCCAAACATCTCCATGTTGTGTTGCTGTAGCATTCTCTCTCTCCTGGGGACCTGAACGCCAATTTAGTCATGGATACAGGTCTACAAACTAAGGTCTGGGCTGACACAACAGAATGCTGGCTGGTTTGTTAGGGTAGCAACCCTTATTCTCTTTATGCCCCACCCCCACCCCCAGTGACCATTCTGCAGACGAGTGTTGTTCTTGCATTTTGTGTACCTATAATGAGGCCACATTGCCATCTCTTCTGTCAGCTATGTCTAGTCTGAACTTGTGGTTCTGGCTGGTCAGTGTTCTTCATTGTTGCCTCTGACCACTTCTTTGCTGCGCTGCTGCTGTGAAGAATCAGAGTGGGGGGAGGAGGGGACTATACCCAGGATTGTACAACATTGTATTGATGCTGTACAGGAAGCATTCACAACCCTCCCAGGGGTCTTCATGTTCTCAATAACAAATGGCCCACCTCTTCAGGACAGCCATTCCAGCAAACCTGTAATGTGGGAGGTGTAGCTACCAGGCAGACAGCTTGTGCCTGTTGCTGACTGCACGCGACTTTATTCTGCTTGCTTCCTCTATAGCATTAATGTAATGCGGTACCAGGCCTTAATTGACCCCAAACTTTATAGAACATAAAGAAGCAACTGTATCATCGTGGGTCATCTAAAAAGACACAGAAGTTAGTAGAGTGAACGATTTTTTTAGATCCACCTTACCTGAATATAGGAGGAAGGAAGCAGG
>JADRCG010001184.1:0-12278 GCA_019844195.1 Rhabdomys dilectus
TTTTTTTTTTTTTGCCTTTACAGATGAATTTGAGAATTGCACTTTCCATGTCTTTGAAGAATCATGTTGGGATTTTGATGGAAATTGCATCAAATCTGTAGATTGCCTTTGGTAGGATGTCCATTTTTACTATGTTAATTCTACCAACCTGTGAGCATGGGAGATCTCTCCATTTTCTGAGATCTTCTTCGATTTCTTTCTTGAGAGACTGAAGTTATTGTCATACAGAGCTTTCACTTGTTTAGTTAGAGCTACTCCAAGATATTTTATATTATTTGTGGCTATTGTGAAGGGAGTTGTTTCCTTATTTTCTCTCTCAGCCTGTTTACCATTTGTATAAAGGTTCTTGATTTATTTGAGTGAATTTTATATCCAGCCACTTTGCTGAAGTCATTTATCTGGTAGAGTTTTGGGGGGTTACTTGTGTATACTATCATATCATCTGCAAATAGTGATATCTTTATTTCTTCTTTGCCAATTTGTATCCACTTGATCTCTTTTGGTTGTCTTATTGTTCTAGCTAGCACTTCAAGTACTATATTGAATATATATGGAGAGAGTGGGCATCCTTGTCTTCTCCCCGATTTTAGTGGTTTCGCTTTTAGTATCTCTCCACTTAATTTGATATTGACTGTTGGTTTGCCTTAAATTGCTTTTATTATATTTAGGTATGGGCCTTGAATTCTTGATCACTACAATACTTTTAACATGTAGTGGTGTTGTATTTTATCAAATGATTTTTCTTCATCTAAGGAGATGATCATGTGATTTTTTTTCTTTGAGTTTGTTTACATAGTGGATTACATTAATGGATTTTCATACATTGAACCAACCTTGCATCCCTGGGATGAAGCCTACTTGATAGTGGTGAATGATGGTTTTGATGTGTTCTTAAATTTGGTTTGCAAAAATTTTATTCAGTATTTCTGCATCAATATTCATAAGCACGATTGGTCTGGCATTCTCTTTTGTGGTTGGGTCCACTTGTGGTTTAGGTATTAGAGTAACTGTGCCTTCAGAGAATAAATTAGGTAGAGTTCCTTTTGTTTCTATTTTATGGAATAGTTTGAGGAATATTGGTATCAGGTCTTCTTTGAATATCTGGTAGAACTCTGCACTAAATCCATCTGACTCTGGGCTTTTTTTGGTTGGGAGTTTTTAATGACTTCTATTTCTTCTATTTCCTTATGGAATATTGGCCTGTTTAGGTAGTTTACTTGCTCGTGATTTAACTTTGGTATATGGTATCTGTCTAGAAAACCATCCATTTAATCTAGATTTCCCAGTTTTTGTAAGTATAGGCTTTTGTAGTAGGATCTGATTATTTTTTGGAATTTCCTCCTTTTCTGTTGCTATATATCCCTTTCAGTTCTGATTTCATTAATTTGGATACTGTCTCTATGGCCTCTGGTTAATCTGGCTAAGAGTTTATCTATCTTGTTGATTTAAAGAACCAGTTTTTTGTTTTGTTAACTTTATATTGTTCTCTTTATTTCTATTTGGTTGATTTCAACCTTGAGTTTGACTATTTCTTTCTGTCTACTCCTCTTAGGTGAGTTTTCTTCCTTTTGTTCTAGAGCTCTCAGGTGTGCTGTTAAATTGCTAGTGTAAGATCTCTCAGTTTCTTTACCATGGTGCTTAGTGCTATGAATTTTCCTCGTAGCACTGCTTTCACTGTGTCCCATAATTTTGGGTATGATGTGTCAACGTTTTCATTAAATTCCATAAAGGCTTTTATTTCTTTCTTTAATTTTTGCCTGACCAAGTTATCATTCAATAGACCATTGATCAGTTTCCAGGTGTATGTGGGATTTCTGTTGTATTTGCTGTCAGTTAAGATCAGCCTTAGGTCATGGTGATCTGATAGGATGCATGAAATTAATTCAATCTTCTTGTATGAGTTGAGGGCTGTTTTTTGATCAATTATATGGTCAATTTTGGAGAAGGTACCATGAGGTGCTGAGAAGAAGGTGTATTCTTTTGTTTTAGGGTGAAATGTTCTGTAGATATCTGTTAAATCCATTTGGTTCATAACCTCTATTAGTTTCACTGTGTCTCTGTTTTAGTTTCTGTTTCAATGACCTGTCCATTGGTAAGAATGGGGTGTTGAAATTTCCCAGTATTTTTGTGTGTCATTCAAGGTGTGCTTTGAGCTTTAGTAAAGTTTCTTTTATCAATGTGGGTGCCCTTGCATTTGGTTGATAGATGTTCAGAAT
The DNA here is from genome assembly GCA_019844195.1 of Rhabdomys dilectus. Classification (NCBI taxonomy): domain Eukaryota; kingdom Metazoa; phylum Chordata; class Mammalia; order Rodentia; family Muridae; genus Rhabdomys; species Rhabdomys dilectus. The sequence continues at coordinate 2,217 of JADRCG010001184.1, forward strand.
TGAGATTTTCTCTTGATTTATTTTCCCTTCGATGAATATGAAGTGTTCTTCCTTATCACACTTGATAACTTTTGGTTGAGTGTCTATTTTAATGGATATTAGGATGGCAACTCCAGCTTTTTTCCTGGGACCATATGCTTGGAAGATCTTTTTCCATCCTTTTACTCTGAGATAATGTCTGTGTTTGTTATTGGGGTGTGTTTCTTGTATGCGGCAAAATGATGGATCTTATTTGTGTATCCAGTCAATTAGCTTATGTTTTTTTTATGGGTGAGTTGAATTTATTAATATTGAGAGATATTAAAGATGAAGGACTGTTGGTTCCTGATATGTTTGTTTTTGTAGTAGGCTTTATGTGCTTGTGGTTCTCTCCTTTTGGTTTTGTTGTGAGATGCTTAATATCTTGTCTTTTTTCTTTTTTTGGTGTAGGTACCTTCCTTGTGCTGGAATTTTTCTTCTGGGATCCTCTATACGACTGGATTGGTACATAGATACTGTTTGAATTCAGCTTTGTCCTGGAATATTTTGTTTTCTCTATCAATGATTGAGAGTTTTGCTGGCATTTGTGTTCTCTTAGAGTTTGCATGACCTCTGACTAGGCTATTCTGGCCTTCATAGTCTCTGTTGAGAAGTCTGATGTAGTTCTTATAGGTCTACCTTTGTATGTTACTTGGTTCTTTTCCCTTGCAGCTTTTAGTGTTCTTTCTTCATTCTGTGGGTTTAGTGTTTTAATTATTATATGATGAAAGGATTTTCTTTTCTGGTCTCATTTATTTGATGTTCTATAGGCTTCTTGTACCTTTATGGCCATCTCTTGTGGAAGTTTTCTTCTATTATTTTGTTGGAGACATTTTCAGTTCCTTTGAACTGGGAATCTTTGTTCTCTTCTATTCCTATTATTCTTAGATTTTGTCTTTTCACTCTGTCCTTAATTTCCTGAATGCTTTGCGTTAGGAGTTTTTTATGTTTTGATTTTTCTTTGACAGTTGTTTCAATCTCTTCTATGGTATCTTCTACACTTGATATTTTCTCTTCTATCTCTTGTATTCTGTTGGTGATACTTACATCTGTAATTCCTGACCTCTTTCCTAGGTTTCCATTTCCAGATTTGCCTCCATTTCTATGTTTTTTATTGTTTCTACTTCTAATTTTAGGTCTTTGATTGCTTTATTCAATTCGTTCACCTGTTTGATTGGGTTTCCTGTATTTCTTTCATTGAGTTATTTATATCCCCCTTAAAGAACTCTATTATCTTCATGAGATAGGATTTTTGGTCAGCTTCCTGATTTTCGAATGTGTTGGTGTATTCAGAGCTTGCTGTGGTGGGAGAATTGGGTTCTGATGATGCCCACATATGTGGGACCATGAAAAGATGGCTTGGTTTCTCATAGAGCACTGGGTAGAGATAGCCAGAGACCCAATAGGTGTCCATGGCTTTGAGGTAACCTATATGTTACCACGCTCCCAGACCCCAGCCTCCTGACATGTGACAAAGACCTCCATTGATCCACGCCTTTCAGTCATATAGGGCAATGCCCCTACCAGCCCCTCCACAAGTAGAGGGCATGACTACAGGCCTCAGCATCAAGAGATTTCCATATTAATGAGATACCTGAAGGCCAGAGTGTGTAGCCAATTAAGTATTTCTTCCCAGACTCTTCTCCTTACAAACGGTATTTAACCAAAGGCCTGCCCTGGGAGTGTTGGTGGGTGCAGCCATATTCATCTATTTTCCACGATGTCAATAAACCTTGTAAAATTGTGGAGTTCCTCATGTCTTTGGGGCCTGCAGTGGGGAACTGTGGAGAAGGTCTTCAACTATTGAACTGTTGTCTAATCTCCCATTGGAGGACTTCTCTGTGTTCCTGCCATGGAGGCCACTGATTCAAACAAGCTAACTGAGCTTCCAACAAAGCCAAGCGAGTGACCTAACCAGGAGTCTCTGACCCTTGTGGCGCTGTCCGGGTTTCGAGCCCTGCTCTCGCTGGACCTTCAGACTGAGATTTTTCCACATCTGGGTGGAGCCCAGAGATGTCACAGTCCAGCATCCACCCAGATCTCACAGCCCAGCATCCATCCAGCACAGCGTGGAGGGAACTCAGTCAAATTTCTACACTTCTGCCTCCCTGATCTATGGCAGACAATTGGGAACCACAACTTCGCTCAACAGGACCCATACCTGCACACTCCCGAGCAATCAGTCCCACACACATATATTGGCTTCTGTTGCCTATTGTCTTGTATTTGCCTCTCACCATCTGGTTGTCCCTAGTGTTTGCTGGTCTGGGTGACTTTGTATAGAGTCTGCCTCTTTTGTCCCTGGTTTGTTTCTGGTCTTCTGGTAGGCCTGTTGGCCCTGGCTATACCAGACCACCTGTGGGATCTTCCAACTGGGGGCTCTTCAGAAGGGCAGAGAAGCTGCTGATCTGTTGCTCCGGCTGCAGTAGATCTCCTTGGAGGCCTTTGGAATGTTGGGTCTTCAGAGAAGCAGCCAGGCTGTTTTTCTGTGTGATGATGTTCTCCAGGAGGTGGTCTATAGACTGTGTATTCCCTTTGTACAGAGGAGCTCCTGGGATGCCTTCCATCTGTGATGTCTTCAGGGGAGCAGACAAGCTGGCAATCTATTGCTCAGTTGCCGTGTGTGTAGCCTGAGATGCTAGTTGACCCTGAGTGCAGTGGATCTTCTGGGCTGGCTCAGGATATGGTGTCTCCAGGAGAACAGACTATCTAGCAGTCTGCCCAGCAGAAAGGATCAGGCAGAAGAGGAGAGGTTTTAGGTGGGGGTGGTAGGTAGGGTATGGGTTTGGGTGGTGATGGGTCTTGAGTCCACTGGGCTCCCAGCAGCAACTATAGGACTTCAGGATGGTTCTTACCAAATGCTCTGAGGGCAGCAAATCTTCTGGACTGGCTCAGGATATGGTGTCTCCAGAGGAGCAACTAGCTACCCTTATATTTCATTTTTTTCCAGTAAAAAAAATTTTAATTACTTTTTATCCTCTTTTCCTATTTTCTCCAGTTCATTCCCAACTAAATTGAGAAAGGTTTTCTATCACACCAGGCTATCTGATCTGTGCTTAATTGATGCTGCATGTTGCAATAACAACCTGCCAGCGAGGCAAGACATGCCTACTGAATAGTGAAATTGTTACAGGATAGCTATTTTCTGATTGGTGTGAGGCTTGTTCCACATGAGGAAATATCAAATCTGTACTATAATCCTAGAAAAAATGTCATAGCCCTTACAGTAAGCAAAACCTATTAATGTGATTTTTTACATCCTTTCAAATTACCTTCTTTTACTCATAGACCTGGGCTTTCTCTTAGCCTTGGTCAGAGAAGCTTCATACTGCAATGGGCAGCAGTCAGTGGAGAGATGTCCAACAAGTCAAAACATGAAGAATAAGATACTTAGTGCTCAGCCTTAAACAAAACACCTACATTTACCCCACTACCACTAAAACTCAAGAAACACCAAAGAAGAGATAGCAGAAAGAATGTAAGCACCAAAAGATGGGAAGGAGTGCTTTGAGATCCTGTCTCCTGGACTTGACACAGCTATCACATTCATGAACTCACAGAAGCTGTGGCTGTTTGCACAGACTTACACAAAGCCAGCCAAACTCCTGGCACAGAGGGCATAGATAATCTCTAGGCTGCATCCCTTACAAACAAGCTATTGGCAGTTAGATAGTTTCTGAGAGATCAAGAATCATTTGTTATTGAATGTGTGACCACTGATAGTTTACCTATGCTTCAGTGGATGCTCCTACACCCATAAACACATGGGCAGGACTAACTGGACTCAACAGTTTATCCACAAATATTAAGATTTAAAATGTATTATTGTTTTGTATGTGTATGGATGCTTTGCTTGCATGTATGTCTATATACTACATGTGTACCTTGACAACAGAGAAGAGGGCATCAGATCCCCTGGACTCCAACCACAGAAAGTTGTGAGCTACTACATGGGTGCTAGGAATCCAATCCAAGTCTTCTAGAGGGCAACCAGTGCTCGTAATTGTTGAGCCATCTCTCCAACCCTCTAAAAATTTATTTTTTAAAGACATTAAGTTGGGAGGAGGTTTGGGAAATAGAGGTCAGAGGTGAGAAATCAGGGGAAGATGTAATTACCTTCCAGTCTGTACATGTATGAAGTGTTTGGTTTTGGACCCAGGACAAGGAACTGAGATGCATATTTTACATACTAAAGTAGACCTGGCCTCCAGATTCTCCCAACATCCATCAGTCCCTACCTGGCATAACCTGACTCCAACCCTGAATTTTCCAGTCCAGGTACTGGAGTGCCTTTCCCCCACAGGCTCCTCCCTGTACAAAACAGACATTTTGGTCTCTTTTCCTCTTCTTCTCTCCTCTCTAAGCATGCACCCCTTTCTCTCTTTCTCCATCCCCTTTCTGCATGTTGACTTCTCTGGCCTTAGTTCAAGGGGCCAGTGAACTTGTCCACCCAAGTGAAGCTTCCCATTAAACATACCTTTAATGTAATCTAATCTGGTTTGTATTGGCTCATTTCACCATCGGCAAAGAAATAACCCATGGTGAAGTACTAAGAAATACTTTAAAAGCATAAAAAGTAAAAATACATCAATACAACTATACTGATTAAGATGGGAAAAGCTATGGGCATCCTGGACATAGCATTTTACCTCAACTTCTCAGAGGTGGTTAACAAAATCTTCCTTAGAACACTGCAGTACCTGACAGGTCCAGGCTATAGATACTAAATGGAAAGTCTTCCTGTGGTTGTTGAAGATAAGCATAGCATTGATCACGGCTGAGTGGGGCTAACTGGCTGGACTCTGGGGCAAGGGGTGGGGCAGACACAGGAGATTTACCTCTGGATGCCAGGTTCCACATGGCCTTGATGGGAACAGGATGACATGGTTCCTGCCTCTGTGACAGGGCCAGCAGATTGGGCCTCTATGAGTGTCAATGGCTGCCATGACCATAAGGCTTATTTGTGTAATAATGTATATCTTTTATATTCCTCCTTTAAGGATTGTCCTCCCTGTGCATGAACTAAAGTCATCTCCCAAAAGAATTAGTATGTGTGATCGTAACTGAAGGAGGAAGTCATATCCAGAACTTGTTACGTCATCAGTCATAGGACATGGTCCCAGGTGGAGTGAAAGCAGTGAAAGGAAAGCCAGACTCCCTTACATTTTTTCTGCTTCCTGGCATACTATAACATGACTATCTTCTGTATCAGAACGGATGCTCAGAACCCACTGAAAATATGAGCAAAAATTAGCCCTTCTTTCTTGTAGGTGCTTTACTGTTTAGTATTTTGTCACCAGAAGAAAAAAATAACTGTATAAAAATGTATCTATCTCCTAGGTACATCAAAGATTCCCTGATTCCTATGACCTATCTCCTTTCCACATTTACAAGGATTTCTGTTTCCCTCTGACACCTTGGCTGACTGAGCATCTCTGCATAACAGATGCTAACCTTATTATTGGTGTTTCTTCAAGATTTTGACAGATATGCCTTCTGTGTTTGTATAACAAACTGGAGAGGAGCTTAATAAATAATGGTATGAATGATTCTGAAAGTACAAATTGCCATTTTTCAGAGCAATCATGGACTAGATAGAGGGCTTAGCAGTTAAGAGCATATACTTCTCTCTCCCTCATTTTCTTCTTTTGAGACAAGGACTCACTATACATCTTTGGCTGAAATGGAAGTTACAGAGATCCACATGCCTCATGAGTGCTAAGATTAAAGGTGTACACCACCACATCTGGCATGAATTCGTGCTGCTCTTGCAAAGGACCTGAGTTCAGTTCCAAGTCCTTTGGGAGGCTCCCAACAACCTGAAACTCCAGCTCCAAAGGGTTCTGGTGTCTCTGGCCTTTGAAGGTATTTACAGCCAGTCATGTGCAGAGCACCACATTCAGACATACACACATAACTTTAAAATAATAAATATAAATATTTAAAATTAAGTATACTTAATGTATTATGTTTCATGACTATTTATTGCAGTAGGATCTCATTTGAATATAACTAATAAAGGTAAGCTTCAGTCTCAATGCTAAACAAAAATAAGCACAATTTCTATACTTGGTCACCACCATGCTTATTTTCCTGCTTGAAGATATTACGGTCAGCAAACAAGAACACACATGAAAAGACATGAGACCTCATAATTTAGGTTCAAGAGCACTCAAGGACTTTCTTGTCACCCAAAAGTACACTTAAATGATACCATATCTGTTCAAACTTAATGGAAGTGTAAACTTAAAGGTTCTTTGGAAAGTCAGTTGGATGGTGTTTTGCTCCAGCAAAGATGTGAAGGAATGTTTAGCTGAAGCAGACACAGGTGAAAGGAGGTTCTGCTAAAGAAGCCACTTGAAAGAACACATGATAAAGGACTCTTCAATAACAGCACACATGCATTGGTCTGCTTTCTACTACATAGTTGAGCTCTAGTTGTTGAGACTCCATAGAGAGAAATGCACTGAAAAATTTCTGGTGGTGTACTGCAGTTTGTTGCTGCTTCCACAGACTCAGGCTGGTTGGCAGAGCCATGTCAGCTGACACAGACTCATGTGCTGAGGCAAGACCTGTGGAGGATGTGTGCTATTTGGAGTGATTAAAAAGGACTAGATGGACAGTGACAGAGGCTGAGCTTGGCTTACTTACAGAGATAACTGTACAATGCTTGTTGGTCTCACGTCTTCTCTGATCTTTGCTTCACTCTGAGAGGCATAGCAGAGAACTTTTACTGCCATTCCTGTTGGTCCTGGTCCCTCCTACTTACTTGTGCTGAGGCTGAGGCCTGGCTGTCTCTGCTAGGTAGTTCCACCAATGCTGATTTGTGTTTGCTATCCTAACTAGACTGCTGGTGTATCTGTGAAGTGTTTGTGGGTGAATTGAGCTGCTGCTGCTGACCTGTACCTGACAATGTGAGAATAAAATTTGAAAGCAGTTTGAAACACATAACAAAAATTCATGGTCAACAAAGACCACTAACAACTTGGTAAATATAGCCATAATAAAAATATTAAGTCCCTCCAGGGGCAGGGTGACCAAAAAATGAAAAGGCATGCAAAGACGTGCCCAGACAAGTCCAAACAAGCCCAAGTGAGTAATGGGCTATCTGGTGTTTACTTTTCTCTCCCCCCTGTCTGGGAGGTCTGAGGTTTTATGGTCAAAAAATAACTAGTCATCCTGCCAGCTCAAATGATTGCTTACGCAAATTGCTGATGTTTAAAATATCCAATCACATGTAACCACACCAAATTTTCCCGCTCTTCCCAACATCTATCTATAAATATCCCAAACTTCCTGGGGTCTTCGTCTAATCCTCTGTCTCCTGTGTGAGATACGTTTCAACCTGAGGGTCCTCGCCATTAAACTACCTTTTGCTATTGCATCAAGAAGGTCTCTCATGTGTCCTTGGGTGCAAGCTGATCCAGATTTGAGTGAGGGTCACCCTTTGGGGTCTTTCAACAACACAGATGGGATTTGCTCCAAAGAACCATTTTTATTTTTTATTTTTTCACTGTAACAACATGAGGTTTAATGATTCTTGTGCACTGGGGCTCCCTTGCATGCAGGTAAGAGAACCCCGAACAAAAGCTGGGAGCGGTTCTTATACAGAGTACAGAAGGGCAACCACAAAGGACCACAAAGGCTGACCTTCTCAGGTCTGGTCTATAGATGACTCAGATTCGCACATTACTTTCTTCCTGACCACCTCCCATCCTGGAATGTGTCTTCCTGCTCTGGGCCTTCCCCACCTGCAGGTGGGTTCTCTTCCCTGTGATCTGAGAAATGTTAATCAGCCTCTCCCTTCCTCTTCTGAATGTTAATCCAGCAAGTGTCCTCTGACTAAGGAATGTGCCCCTCCCAGGATGTGTCCTGGGACAGTGTGATTCTTTTAATCTTAAATTTAAACAGAGACCCGAAAGTCCTACATTCCCCCCTTTTTCTTTTGGGTGATTCCAATCCTGGAATCACAAGCTGTCATTCAACTTTGGGTGTATGAACCCTAAGCCCCACCCTCTAAGGGCTGCATCTGGGACATGGTTTAGATTCAAAAGTCTCTTATCTCTGACATTTGGGTAATCTCTACCCCTGTTCCTCTAGGGTGGAGATATCTCAGGAGTCAAGGCCTGTTGCTCTTTGGCCTTGTAGAACAGGTGATCTTGAGCTTGAGGGGGTTCCTCATGTGTCTGGCTGCTCTCCAGTTGGGATCAGGCACAGGTGCTGGTCTGAGTTATGCGAAGTCAGGCAGTTACTCCATCTACTTCAGTGGAGGTCAGGATGGTCAACAGCACTAGGAACAGCCTCTTATTAGCCTGAAAAGTCATTTCTGGGGGAGGGGTGAGTCAAGAGCTGGAGTCAAGGAAGTAGGGGTTTCACACAAGAGGTGTGTTCCGGGCTTGGAACAGAGACAGGACAAGGGTCACCACCCAGCCAGCGTCAGTTTACAAGGGCAATTTAGTTAAGGTCTCTTTTTAGGGTTCTGTTCCTTCTCTCTACCTGTCCTGAGCTCTGGGGACAGTACAAACAATGGAACTTTCAATTAGTCCCCAATATCTCTGACAATCCCTGACTTACCTTAGAAACAAAAACAAGACTGCTATCTGATCCAATTATCTCAGACACTCGAAACCTTGGGAAGATTTCTTCTACTATCTTCTTGGTTATCACAGTAGCTGTTTCCTGCTTGGTGGGAAAATGCCCCAATCCATCTAGAGATAGTATCTACAAATATTAGAGGGTATCTATATTTTCTTGGCCTAACTTCTACAAAATTTGCCTCTCAATATACTCTAGACTGTTCTCCCCCAAGTATTTTTCCTGTTTACTCTAAGCCTTGGAAGCCTTTGCTTGCTGACATACCTTACACTGTTTTATTATCTCTCTGGCCCAAAACCTGAGGTCCATTATATGCTTTAGATCCCTTGACTGCTTGGATGAACTTATATCTCAAGAGTTCACCTGTGCATTTAGCCTAGTAAGTCTTTTGTTTGTTTTCTGGGGAGTATAGTTCTCCCTTCTTATGTGCACCATTGACCTTTTTTCTCTAGATAATAGTTGGCAGGATGGCTAGCAATCTGAATCCTTTCTTCTGTGTTTTTTAAGTGAGACCATCTCTTAATCTAGTCTCAATATCTAGTGAGTGTCTCTTGCAGGCCCATAACCAGGACAGGCTCCTGTATAGCCATTTCTCAAGCCACTTGATCTGTCTGGTTATTGCCTCGAGTCACTGAGTCTCCTCTCTTCTGGTGTCCTGAGCAATGAATACTCACAGTTGTTGGCTTCATCAGGGCATCCAAGAGATCCAAGATTTCTTCTTTGTATATAGCCCTGTGGACATGGGCTGTGGCAAAGGCATAACTGCTGTTTATGTAGATGTTGACTTTCTTGACGGCCCCAAGTTCCAAGGCTGCTTTCTGCACCGATGAGCCTGGGGGTGGGGAGTAGAAGGTTATCCCAGATGACATTTGTGCCATCTACCACAGCAGCACTGGTTTGTCTCTGACCAGCATGGAGAAAACTGCTCCAGTCTTGTAAAGCAGGTTGTCTTGGCTCCCAACAGGGATCAGTAGAAGTCTTTCCTCTACCTGTAGGTTCTCCTTTTGGGCCAGTTAGTTGCAGCTCGTCTGGTAGGAGTGTATCTGGGCCCCCATCCTGGGGAGTAAGTCTCGACCCAACAGAGGGTAGGGACAGTATGGGATGACCATAAATGAATGGGATATCCAGCCCATCTCTTGGTCCACCAATTTTCAGGCAGTCCATGAATATATTTTGGTATCAGTAGCTCTTTGGAACCAAGATCTTTTCTTGGTAATGGGGTCATCAGCTTGGAGAAGGAGTGTTGAGTCCCTGTGTCCACCAAGAGTTGGGTGGGTCCAAGCCTTGTCTACCCCAATTGTTGTCTTCACTCAGAGATAATACTTTTATCATTTGGGGGTGTTTTTCTCAAGGCCTGGGATTTCCTGACCCTGGCTTTCATTTGTTAGGGCATTCTCGGGCTCAGCAGCAGGCTCTTTTACTTGCAATGAGCACACTGTTTTTTTTTTT
>JADRCG010001291.1:0-11854 GCA_019844195.1 Rhabdomys dilectus
CTCCCTCTCCCTCTCCCTCTCCCTCTCCCTCTCCCTCTCCTCCCCTCCCCCTCTCCCTCTCCCTCTTCTTCTTCTCCTTCCTTCCCCTTCTCCCTTCCTTCTCCCTTCTCCCTTCTCTCCTTCTCACCTTCTCTCCTCTCCTTTCCTTCTCTCCTCTCCTTCTCTCCTTCTTTCCTCCTCCTCCTCCTCCTCCTCCTCCTCCTCCTCCTCCTTCTTTTCTTCTTTTTGCAGTTAGAAAATTGACTACAGAAGCCTGATATAGCTGTTTCCTTAGAGGTCTGCCAGAGCCTGAAATATACAGAGGCAGATACTCACAACTATCCATCGAGCTGATCATGGGGTTTCCAGTGGAGGAGTAAGAGAGAAGACTGAAAGAGCTGAAAAGGTTTGCAGCCCCATGGGGAGAGCAAAACCACCAAAGAACCAGAGCTCCCAGGGTCTAAACCACTAGCCTGGGAGTACACAGGGAGAGACCCATGGCCCCAGCTGTATATGTAGGGAAGGATGACATTGTCAGGCATAGGTGGGTGAGGAAGTCCTTGGTCCAGTGTTGGCTGGACACCCCAGTGGGGGGAAATCATGGGTGAGGAGTTGGGAGTGGGAGAGTGGGTGGGGGTATATCCTCATAGAAGCAGGAGTAAGGGGGGTGGGATAGGCAGTTCTTGGGTGGGGGAGATACCAGGAGCCAAACCCAGGAAATTACCTGCTGTTCTGAGAGAAGCTCAGGAAATTACCTGCTGTTCTGTAAAGACTAGTCAGAACAAGGTTAAGAAAGGACATTCACAATTCTCAGGTCCCAGGAACTTAAAGAATGTCTGGCATTTCCTTGGGAGTTGGTCATGATAATGGGATGGTCTGTCTTAGACAATAAGGATTTCATAGTAGGATAGCCCTAAGCAATGACCCTTGCCCAAACTTCCTGGTTTGCTGTGTCTTTATAACCTGCCCCCAAAATTAAAGTTTCAGAGCTTGATCAGAACTTCAGACTTGCTTTCATTCTTTGTGTCTCTTGTCCTTTCATTCGTTCACCCCCTTCCCTAAGGTCTCTTCAAATCCCCAAGCGCCCGGGGGCAGTTGGCGCCCGACGTGTGGCCTGTGGGTTGGGGTCCGATCGAAAGTTGCTTCCACAGGGATGTCCTGAAAGCATAGGATCGATGCTCCTCTGGAGAGAAGAGAGAAGATCCGCATTGTGATCACTGCAGAGTCACCCACCTGTGAGATTGATCCGGTGAGGTAAGAAAAAGCAACTCAATTCTGGGACAAGCATTTAAGCAAACATGATTTGTTCTTAAAGGGTCTCAAGGAGTCCCTCAAGGCACGAGGAGTAAGGGTTAAGAAAAAAGCATCTTAAAAATCCTTTGAAGATGGAGAGAAAGGACTAATGTAGTTGTCCATCTCTGTGTTAAAGGAAAAGGAAAAGGAAAAGGAAAAGGAAAAGGAAAAGGAAAAGGAAAAGGAAAAGGAAAAGGAAAAGGTGATTTTAGAGCCCTCCTGGAACCAGGAGAAAATCAGGAGACTGTCCTGCCTTTTTCTCTGGCTTCTATGAGAGAGATCCTAAGTAATTTACTTTTTAACTAGTTTCAGAGATAGATAGATAGATAGATAGATAGATAGATAGATAGATAGATAGATAGATTAGTAGATTAGATAGGCAGGCACACATTCATAGGCTGGCAGGTGATAAATGGAAGATAGATAGGCAAGCAGGTGATAGATAGATTAGACAGACAGACAGATAAATAGATAGATAGATAGATAGATAGATAGATAGATAGATAGATAGATAGATGGATAGAAAGATATAAAGGTAAAAGAAAAAAGAAAAAGCAGTTTCAATTGGCCTTTGGAGTCTGGCACCTGTGGTTAGAAGTCTAGCACAGATGAAGAGGCCCTGCCATGGTCTCATTGATGTAAAAGTTGCTCTTAAAGGGACCCGAAGGTTTTTTTGGCTTCTATGGTAAGGAGCTAATGGATGTTTCTCCTAGAAAAATCTGTGAATATGATTATTGGGTTCAGCAGGTGACAAGGTGCTTCTTTTGAAATTACAGCTAGAAAAAGCAAGAAAATTTTGTTTAGTCTAAATATATGTGCAGCCACTTTCATTTTTGCTTTGGACTGGTTTCAAAAGTATAAAATGTTCTGCATGTCTTGGTTATAGATTATTTACCTATAAGTTATTGGGTATGATTAAAAATTTTTTGCAACTTTAGTAACAGAAAGTTGGCTTAAAACTGGCGACTCGGGATGGGAGTCATTAAGAAACTAGATGTATAAAGATAGGATTTAAAACAATGTCTCTTTAAGAGGTATTAAAAGCTGCAATATAATGCATTCATATATAAGAACTGACAGCCAAACTTAGTAACATGAAAGTAATGTACTTGGTGTTGATTTTAGAGAAAATACATTGTTTACATTGTTAAAAATCGGTTTTGTTTCCCAAAATTATGGTTACACTCTAATATTGCAAAAGAAACTAAAACATATAGTTAAACTGAGATCTCAGTGGGAGTTTTATCTAGAATACACAAGGCTCTGGTAAACCATTTTAGGAATTTGTAGGTAGGCTGCTAAAAAGACTGGTAGAAATTTTAGAGACCCCGGGCAGGAGTTGTTTTTACACAATTGGCTTATGAGAATGCTAACTTCAGTCCAAGCCATGCTTTCACAGCGCTAAGGCGATAAGGAATGTTCTAGGTATGGGGACATGGGTCGTTTTCGGAAAGACTGTCCAAAAAATAGAGGTATAGACAGACAGCAGAATCACTCCCCTGGAATTTGTCCTCAGTATAGGAAGGATAATTGTTGGACCAGGCCTCAGGAACTAGGCCCAGATTAAGAACTTTCACACTTGAGTTAAGACAAAGCTCAGAATAGGCTCAGCAAAAGCTTGTGTGACATTCCTTTTGTCATGGTCACTCTGACTAGCCCCTAGAAAGGTGTTTTCTGGAATTAGTTTATTACATTGCTTCTTCTTTGGGGAAGAAAGGTCAGCCTCAGACCAAAAGACATTCACAAAAAACAGTTTATGGGTCAGGAGTTATATAATGATCATGCTGGAGAAATTAAAATTATGCCTGCTTCCCTCCATGGCATAGCTGTGCCTGCTACAAGGAACTGGTTATTCCATTAATCCAAAACAAAGTTCAAAGTTAAGATTTATGAAACTTGTGGGATATTGCAGCCTGATTTGCCTACTCCAGCTGCCTTTCCAGGAAATTCATATAGAATTATTATAAATTTAGAAGACTTTTTTTTTTTTTTTACCATTTCTTTACATCCTGGTGAAGGTGAGGGGTTTGCATTCAGTAAGCATGCTTATAGTTTTTGAGAGCCTATGAAGCGATATCATTAGAAAGTTTTGCCTCAAGGAGTGGCTAATAACCTTACATTATGTACAGAAATTGTTGTTGCTTTAATACAAGAAGTTAAGCTTTTGAATCTTTCACTGTATATTGTTCATTGTATGACATTTTATTAGTGGATCTCTCTGAAGGAGTTTTAATGCAAGCCTTCGCGTTCATACAACGAGCTTCAAAGTTTTGGGAGTGCTTGTTGCTCCAGAAAATATTCAAAGGCAGAAAATATTTGCAGACAGCTCACTTAATGGGAAGACTATATATATATATATATAATTGGATCACATGTTCGTTTTCTTAAGTTTCCCCCTGCTTCAGCACAAATAATTGAATTATGTGCTGTAGCCACTGTTTGAAATGCTGTAAAATCAAGCTTTCAACTTGTATACTCATAGCCAGTATATTATAGCTCATGGTTTATAATTGCTTAAAATTGTTCCTTTTCAAGATATTGCTAATTCTCAAATTTTACAAATACAGCTTAATTTAAGAAACATGTACTTTTCCTTAACTTTATAAGACATTTAAGAGCACATGTTGGATTGCCTGAACCCCAGGGCAATGCCAAAGCAGATTTATATACCAGGCAGATTATAAGCCTTACAGTAACAATTGGCCAAACAATCTTATTCTTTATATCATCAAAATAGTAATACCTCGAGACAATAATTTGGTATTTCTAGAGAGTGTGCAAGTCAAATCGCAAAACCTTGTTCTCGGTGTCCTCAATTTTTTGATAATGGTGTTAATCCTTGAGGACTTATACCTAATCAATTATGGCAAGTGGATGTTACTCATTTCTGATTTTGGAAAACTAAAACATGTACATGTGAATTGACACTTTTTCAGGCTTTCTAGTTGCAACTGCTTTAAGAGGAGAAGCAACTAAAAATGTAATTAGTTACAGCCTACATTATATTTCTATGCTTGGTGTTCCATATCAAATTAAGAGAGAATATAGAACTGGCTATTGCAGTTGGACCTTTGAGATGTTTTGTTGACAATTTAACATTACCCATATTACCGGGATTCCTTATAATCTTCAAGGACAAGGTATTGTGAAACAGGTATCATGGAACTTTAGAATAATGTCTTCATAACTCTCTGAGTGTGGGAGGAGCAGCTACTGATGCTTTTTCCCTGGTTTTGCAAGAAACTCAAACAAAAACTGGCTTTTAAAAAGCAAAAGAGTGGGAGTTATACCCCCAGAAGGGGTCTCCTAGAAATATTCTCCATCATGCCTTGTTGTTCTCAATTTTCTAAATCTGGATGCTCATGGCAAATCTGCTGCCAATCGCCTCTGGCACCCTGAGACCAATAAAAATTATGCCACAGTTATGTGGAAGGACCTTCTTGTCTTTAAATGAAATGGCCTAGATTCAGTTCTCATATGGGGCCAAGGATCAATATGTCTCTGATACCAAAGAAGGCTAGATGGCTGCCAGAAAGACTGGTGAAACAAACAGATACCTCCACAAAGCCAGATCCAACTGTGGATAAAATGGAAAACAACAAAAATTCCGGGAAGAGAGATCTCCCTGAGAATCCCCTTCTTTTTTCCTTTCCAGATAAAAATGGTGTTCGCTGTTGGAAGTTATGATCCTGATGCGAGCCTCCGGACTTGTACTACTCAGAACCTTGACGGGCCATTGACAAGGACATCGAACAGCTAGAGATTGGCATCAGAGAAAAATCTCTCATCTGCTTTTCCTTCAGCAAGGGAGGCTCTGTGCCACCCCCAAGGAGAAATGCTGTTTTTATTCTGACTACACTGGGGTAGTTAGAGATAGTGTGGTCAAGATCAGAAAGAGATTAGAATGTTGAAAGAAACAGCGAGAACAAGAAAAATCTAGTTTTCTGCCTCTCCTTGACTTACTACCCTTCTCCCTTCCATCCTGGGCCCTGTGATCAGTCCCCTTCGCCTTTTGGCTTTCCACCGGTGGGCCTTTAACAGACTCACTGGCTTTGTAAAACAACAAATTGACTCCTTGGCATCTAAACCACTACAAGTGCATTATCATAGACTTGATTTGGCTGATAGAGGCTTGGCTGAGCCTTGCGTTGACATATCTCCTTTAGGAGCTGCATAGAACTCAGATCTATGCACGTTGGTTCGGCATGGCACGGACACAACGTGGGTACCTGAAAGGGGTGCGTGACGAGGTACCACAGGGGGTGGACCCAAATTGTTCACTTCTGAGTCCCCGGAAAAGCAAACCTGATTGCATAGAGGTTGGTATTGATTTCTTGTGTCTCAAAGCAACTGGCTAGGACCCTTGATATCCTACGTGGCCCATGAGACAAAATAACCCTCTCCTCCCCAAAAAGACACCATTACAAATGATACTGGGAGGATCAGGTCAATGCTTTCACCCTCTGGTCAATGCCCATTTATCTTCCAATGAGATTTCTTAATGTCCGCATTTGCCTGCCAGCCTCCTTTAAAATTGTTAAAAGGGAGCAGATGCCAGGAGCCAAACCCAGGAAATTACCTGCTGTTCTGAGAGAAGCTCAGGAAATTACCTGCTGTTCTGTAAAGACTAGTCAGAACAAGGTTAAGAAAGGACATTCACAGTTCTCAGGTCCCAGGAACTTAAAGAATGTCTGGCATTTCCTTGGGAGTTGGTCATGATAATGGGATGGTCTGTCTTAGACAATAAGGATTTCATAGTAGGATAACCCTAAGCAATGACCCTTGCCCAAACTTCCTGGTTTGCTGTGTCTTTATAACCTGCCCCCAAAATTAAAGTTTCAGAACTTGATCAGAACTTCAGACTTGCTTTCATTCTTTGTGTCTCTTGTCCTTTCATTTGTTTGCCGATGTAGAGTGAAAAATTATAAAGACCATTTTATAAAATATATACAGGCTCACTAGTTCCAGGAAGGCGGAACTGAATGTAGGATTTCGGGCCTTCACTGCCCCGATACATTCCTCAAGCCTCAGGGAAGAAAATCCACCTGTGGGTGGGGTAGGCCCAAAGCCGGAAGACACATTCCTGGCCACAAAGAAAAGTAAAAAGGCATGCCCAGACAAGTCCTAACTAGCCATCCTGCTGCCTCTGCAAGTTGCTGATATTTAAAATAACCAATCATGTGTAACCGCGCGAAAATTCCTTCCTTTCCCTACCCCCTACTATAAAAGGTTCCTTAGCCTACCACTCGGGGTCAAACTGTACTCTTGCACGAGTATGCAGTTTGAACACTGGCTGCCAGCTCTCTTCCCTAATAAACCTCTGCTAATTGCATCCAGGTATGGTGTCTTGGAGTTTGTGGGTGTTCGTGACTTCCCGAGACTTGAGTAAGGGTCTCCCGAATTTGGGAGTCTTCACCCCCTTCCTAAGGTCTCATCGAATCCCTGTGGGCCAGGGCAGGGAGAAATGTGTAAAGGGGATTACATGTGAAATGTAAATACAATATCCTATAAAAAATTTTTAAAAAGTAAAAAAAAAAAAGAAAAGCTAAAAAATAAATAAATCTTTTAAAAATAAAAAATAATAAGATAATAAATAAAAATAAAAACTTTTTGATTAATTAAAAAAGAAGGAAACTGACAAGGTTTATTGTAGAGCATCCCTTTGAGGGTGAGAGAAGACCATGACCAGGAGGACCATTTATGCCCATCTGCATTTTGGGCAGATTTATTTTTTTATTTATTATTAATTTTTTATTGGGTATTTTGTTTATTTACAATACAGATCTCATCTCCTTTCCCCATTTCCCCCTCCTAGAACCCTCTACCCTATCTCCTCCTCCTTTATGCTTTTATACCATTTTGACTACAAGCATGTATTAAGGTCAGTTCTAGGTTGAGGTTCTATCAATATAATAGATGCAAATAGTCAAGGAACAAGCAATACAATAAACACAAATAGTCAAAGAAAAAACAAGGCATTAAACCCAATTACATGAACACTCCATGATCACTTTTTCTAAGGGCTTATCAGAAGGACCAAAGTATCTGAGCCCACTTCCCTGTACTAGCTCAAGGTCATTTTTATGTTTGAAACCTACTTCCTTGTTCTAGTCTAAAATTTAGATTCCTGTCTGAACTTACTTTTCTGTTCTAGCCTAGTATTTAGAGTCCTACCTGAAATTACTTCTTCTAGCCTAAGATTCAGATTACTACTTGAAATTACTTCTTTGTTCTAGTCTAATGTCAGATTCCTGCCTAAAGCCTACTTCCTTGTCCTTGGCCAATGTCATACTCCTGCCAAGCAGCCCATTACCTTGTCCTTGGCCCATGTCAGATTCTTGCCAAACATCCCCCAAGTCTCTCTGCTTTTCTTCCTTTTTTTTTAATTTTATTAACAAGACTGAGCCTGTCATAGGTCATTCTGACAAGAATGCCTTCCTCACCCATCATGGAATATTCATTATCAAAAGCAATGTACTTCTGTCCTAGGTTGGTAAGACTCTGTGCAGAATCTTACTTGTCCTTGGCTTGCCAGCCTGTTAATTTAATAATTTTGTCTAGGGGTCCATTTTCAGGTTCAAACCATATACTTGGCTGCCAACATGTTGATGTTGTTGAAGAAAAGCTTTAACACAATGGGCAGGAATAAAAATACTTCCAGGACAAAAAGGGCTAGCATGATCAAGCTATATATGCCATTTTTGAAGCTTGACCAAAATAGAAATACTGACTGCAGGCCATTGGTAATTAAATCTGCAGTATCTATCACATCAACACTCAGCAAAGCAGCATTTTTAAAATTCATAAGTTCCCCGTTTATCATTAAAACATCAAGAGAGGTGTTAGAATTATGCCAAATATACTGCATGTGTCATTAAGGTTCTTCCTAATTATAATGACTACCACTGTAAATTGTAGAACTAACATGAATCCAATGGAATTTGGCATGATACTCAAGATGGCTCCTTACCCTTAAATTCTGAACCTCCTTCCAGTAATTTGAATAGGATAAAGAGCATCAATCCATTCTTCCAAATATCCTCTGGTATATTCAACACATTAGTAGTAACATATTTTGCTAAATAATTAACAAAAGTAGCTGTTTTAACTTCTTGTGTCACGGAAATTGCAAAAGCAGTGGTACTAGCAATTAATGTAACTAAAGCTGTTATACCAGCAATAATCAAGCACATTACTCTCTTGCTTCTGCTTAAAGTCTGACTCATTTCATCTAGTGCTTGTAAACTATTTTTAGAATACCAAGGTTCTGTGATACTCAGAGAAATAAAACAAAAGCTGGTTGATAGACCTCCATAACTGACATGCCACATTTCAAACCACAAACACAATTTGAGGGTGTACAACCAATGTAACTTACATTAAATGCTGTAGAAGACACAAAAGTATTTTTCACTTGACAATTAAAAGAGCCTTAACACATGTGCTAACACCTGTTTGAAATCCAGATCCTGGCCCAACTTTATCTCTTGCTTACATAACATCATAGAGAACAGCAGCTAATTTCCATATATGTCTCTGAAAATGTCCAGAACCAGACTTCCAAATAAAACTTGTTATTTCCAATATTGGATTGATTTCTAGACCAGTCCATGATTGAGTCTGAATTGGTTACATTTAATAACAATACAAGAGGCATTATAACTTCTCTTTTTGACTCTCTGTTTCACAAGGTCTAAGAACTTGAGGCATTGTGTGAGGCCTTAACTGGAGGAGAGACCATCCAGAGACTGCCCCACCTGGAGATCCCTCACTGTATGCAAACACTGTTGTAGATGTCTGGAAATGCATGCTGACAGGAGCCTGATACACCTGTCTCCTGAGAGGCACTGTTGGAGCCTGACATATACAGAGGGGGACACTCACAGATAACCACCACACTGACCACAGGGTTCCCAGTGGAGGAGTTAGAGAGAAGACTGAAGGAGTTGAAGGGCTTGTTGCCCCATGGGGAGAGTGACAATACCAACCAACCAGAGCTCCTGGGTCTAAACAGCTATCCTGGGAACACACATGGAGGGTCCCATGTCTCTAGCTGTATATGTAGAGGAGGATGGACAAGGTTTGATGTGTTCCCGGACTTGCTCTGAACTTTCCATGTACCTCAGGATCAGCTTGAAATATTCATCCTACTGTCTTAACCACCTGAGTGCAAGGATTCATGCTACTATACTTAATTTTAAAAATAGTGCTGGGTATTGAACCGTGGGTCTTTGCACACAAGACATTAATTTTACCAATAGATCTATATTACAGACTCAAATTATTTTCCCGAACGACCCTTTCTTCCCTTACATGACTTTGAATATTTGTTAAAAATTAATTGCTTATGTAAACATATGCCTATTTGTTTCACTTAATATGTTCTACTGCATAGTATACAATAAACATTCAGCTATATGCTTTATTTTTTAAAATTTGAAATTAAAATATAGTTACATAATTTCTACTTTCATTTTACTGTCTTCAACCCCTTTCATTTATCTCTACCTCTTTGATCACTCTCATCAAATTCATTGCCTCTGCCTTTTTTTCTTTACTTATTGTTACATATACACACACACACACTGCTCAACACAATAAAATTTTTAAATTGAGTTCTCATCCTGAAGATAAATTATGCTAAACTCACTGTTAGTCCTTATTTTTTGGTAGAATATAGGTTTCTTTTAGGTTGATAATATCATTGAGTAGGAATAAGTACAGTTTTACTTTCTTCTCCAATCTGTATTGAATTCCCTTCCCTTGACTCATTGCACAGGCTATAGAGGTAGTAGACTGCTAAATAGAAATAAGGCAAGTAGATACACTTGATTATTAATATGTTAAGAAAAACATCCAGTCATTAACTAGTAAATATGATTAATGTTAACACAAAGTTGTTATGTGTTCTTTGTTATATTAATGACATTTTCTTTTATCTGTAATTTTGTTGAGAACTTTTTAAAAGAAGGAATTTGTGTTTGTTTTCAGCAAATATAGAGGAAGTTAAGTTTTAGAATATGAGAAATTACATTAATTCATTTAGAATAAACTTGACTACATACCACTTGTCCTGATTATTTTTGGTTTTGTTTTTACCAACTAGACACAAGCTAGACTTATCTGAGAATTTCAAAGGTGAAAAACCTCAAGACAATTTGTACTCTTAAAACTTATCCATGTAATTCTAACGTATCTATATATTTTGTTTTTCAATTTCCTTTTCCTTTAGTTCAAGAAACAATTTGACAAGATCTTTAGTGAACACTAAATTTTATGGTGTAGCAGAGACCATCTGGGAAATCCTACATAGGACAACTAGAAAAGACTTCTCATGGTGACAACTTTATGTATGCATTGGAGACTAATCAAATTCATGGTAAATAAATGGGGAATGAAAATGTAGTGAGACAGTATGATGGCTATTATTGGTCATCAACATGTCTACATTGAGTATTCGCTGAAACCCAAGCACAACTGGGTACATGTGTGAAGTTATTTTCTTAAATAAATCATATGAAAGAGGAAGACCTATCTTTATGCTGGATCTATTGGGGTTGGACTTATTTCACTATGAAACAAAGTGGTCTTATTTTTATTTTCATTCTATTAAGACTGTTCCTCAGATTTCCCCTCATACATGTACTGTTTGAGAAAAAGCTTTATAAGCAAAGCTATCATCTCACCATATCAGAAGATCATGGAATCTTGTGATATACTTAAGTTCATAGAACTAATGTGTATTAAGGTCAATAAGGCATAATAATCCTTTCCCTATGTGGGGCAGTTAGCTCTCGCATGTGAGAGGGCATTGGTTCTGTTGGGCGGAGTTGTGGTTCCTGCTGTCTGCAACCCAGGGCAGCTCAGAGAGGCGTGGCTCCAGGGAGCTGGAGTGCTGAAATTTGACTGAGTTACTGCCAGATAGACTCTGAACTGTGAGAAGCTGCTCTGGGCTCTGCCCAGGCATGAGGAGATCTCAGTCTGAAGCTTAGCCATGTGAATTAAAAAAACAGAAACACAGGGTTAAATGTGTCCTCAAGATCACTGATGAGATTCTATAATAAAATCTTGTCTCTTAAGTCTTATATTTGGTTCTATATTTGTGATGAATCAGACCATATATGACTTTGGATAGTTGTTGAACTTCAGCTGAAATAGTTCTGACAATACAAGGTCAATATTATACAAATGACAGAAATAGTTCCAAATGTTATATTAGTGCTTTAATGAAAAGCATAGAAATCGTTCAATACAGTACATTTAAAACTCTTATCCTTCAAAATTTTCATGCATGTATACAATGTAGATTGTCTGAAGCCATGCTTTTTACATTGTCTACATTGTTTGGAAAACATTAGCCACATCTTTTCCTCACAAAAAAATTATTTATGGCAACAGAAGCGTTTGAAAAGGTTGGTAGCTGTCAAAATTTGGGGCTCACATTACCATTTGCTTTATCTAGGCTGAAAATAATAAAAATTTGTAAAATGTGTTTTTGAAAAGAGAGAATTTACACTATTTTTTATAAATATATGCAGAAGACCTAGGTTAGACCCATGCAGGCTCCCTGATTGTCAGTTCT
>JADRCG010001375.1:0-11667 GCA_019844195.1 Rhabdomys dilectus
TGTAGGGGGTCCAGGGTACAGCGAGGGAGCGTCCCTAGGCAGAGGAGACTATAAAGTTACCTTTGTTCCCAGGAGGATGCCACCTGTACTGAGCCTGCTGACTCCACTTCTTCCTCCTCGCTGTCAGAGGAGCTATGTTCAGAGCTGGGAGTAAAAAGAAATGGATTCTTAGGATGTTCTCCAGTTTCCTTGCCAGGCCTGCCTCTCACTTTCTCACCCAGGACCACCCTGGGAGTTCAAGATGGTGGTAGTGAGTCAAAGCCAAGGAGCCACTGGGCTTCCTGTCATGTGCTGATGGGAAGGTACAGTGTGCTCAAGCCAGATTAGCTTTGGCTTCTATTCCTCCTTCCCACCCAAGGCACAGTTCCTAGCACTGCTTTGTACCTCTCCTGGGACTGGTGATCTTGTGGTTCTGACTGTTCTGTCTGCCGAAGGTCGATGAAGACGGTGGGAGGCTCTGTCTTCAGCCTCCTACTCTCTGCTAGCTTCTGGATTTGCTCAGGTTGAAAGCTAGGCTCTGCTGAAGCACTTCTGCAATGGAAGGGTAGGGGTGGCCATCCTATATGATTCCCTGCCACCTGATGGGCTGGAGGAATCACAGTGCTCATAGCAGCTACTGACAGTGTCCCTGTTGTGTGCTGGTGGGCACTTGGAACCTATGTGTTCTCACAGCCACCATCGGGACAGGCCAATACTACCCTATAGAACTGAAAGTACTACCCTATGGAACTGGAAGTACTACTACCCTATGGAACTGGAAGTACTACCCTATGGAACTGGAAGTGCTACCCTATGGAACTGGAAGTGCTACCCTATAGAACCGGAAGTGCTACCCTATAGAACCGGAAGTGCTGCCCTATAGAACCGGAAGTGCTGCCCTATAGAACCGGAAGTGCTGCCCTATAGAGCCGGACATGTTACCCTATAGAACCGGAAGTGCTACCTTAGTAGAACTGGAAGTACTGCCCTATAGAACTGGACAAGGCTGACGTGCTGCACATCAGCTAGGCTGGCAGGCAGGCCTGTCATCCCAAGTGCTTGGGAAACTGAGGCAGGAGGATGGAAAGTTTAAGGCCTGGGCAACTTAGCAAGACTTTATACATCTATTTTTGTTTGTTTGTTTTTCAAGACAGTTTCTCTGTGTAGTCTTGGCTACTCTGGAACTTGTTCTGTAGACCAGGCTGGCCTCTAACTCATAGAGATCCACCTGTGTCTGCCTCCCAAGTGCTGGGATTAAAGGTGTGCACCACTGCCGCCCAGTTTATACATGTATTTTAAAGGTGTGTGTATTTGCTTGCGTATATGTCTATATACTATTTATATGCCTGGCACTCATGGAGGCCAGAGAGGGCACCAGATTCATGGAACTGCAATTGCAGACAGTTGTAAGTCACTATGTGGGTTCTGGGAATCAAACCTATATCCTTCAGAAGAACTTTCGGTGCCTCTACTGGGCCATCTCTCTGGCCTCCTAAAAAGACTATAAAAAGTAAAAAAGAGGCTAGACAAATAGCTCAGTGGTTAAGAGCACCGACTGCTCTTCCAGAGGTCCTGAGTTCGATTCCCAGCAACCATGTGTTGGCTCACATCCATCTGTAATGGGAACCGATGCCCTCTTCTGGTGTGTCTGAAGACAGCAACAGTGTGCTCATATACTTAAAATAAATAAATAAATCTTAACAAAAACAAAGTAAAAAGAAGGCTGGGGTTTGTGGGTTGGTGGTGCACACTTTTGTCCCAGCAATTAGGAGGCAGAGGCATGGGGATCTCTCTTAGTTCAAGGCTAGCCTGGTCTGCAGAGCAAGTTCTAGAACAGTCAGAATTGAAAAACAAAAACAAACAAACCAACCCAACAATAACAAAAGAGCTGAGAGAGATCTGTGATGGGGCACAGTGGTGGAGCCGAGCATGTGTGAGGCCCAGGCTCACTCCTCGGAGCATAGATAAACCTCCATTTCTTCTGTGCAGTTGGAGGCCACTGAGCACAGGCGGCTGTGTAGATATTTAAGCTAATCATTTCCAGTAGACCCATAAAATTAAATAGTCCTCATCCCATTAGTGGCATTTCCGGTGCTTATTAGTCTTCTGGAGCTGGTGGACTTCATACTGGAAAGCACAGACCTAGCCATGTCTGCTCCTTCTGCTAGCCAGGCAGACTCTACAACTACTTCATGGAAAAGGCATCCAGACTCCTGGCCGCAGAGAGAACAGTAGCATGGAAAGGGCAGACTTCAGGGGACCTTTCTCCACCTCTGCCACCCCAGCTTCACGCTGTCCCTCCATGTCTAGGACAGGTTGCTGCCCACAGCCCTTTCATCCTCCATGTCATCCTGTCCCCACTGGTCATGTGGCTAGAGAAGACAATGTGTCTTTAGCATTAGGGAACAAGACACAGCTCTGCCATTGATGGACTGGGACAGACACGGCAATCAGGACCTCAGTTTTCCCATGAAGAAAAACAGAAAATGGAGCATCTGCCTAATTAGGTTCTTTAGTCAAAAAAAGTACATGCCCAGTGGCCCACCAAAAGGCTCAATTAGCACTGCCCAGAGGCTGGTTAGTTCTAAGGAAACGGCTGTGGCTGCTCGGAAGTCTCACCTGATTCCAGCTACCTGCTCTTCTGTGTCTTGGAGCTTGTCAGCAGATGCCTTCCAGGTAGAGTTGCGGACTCTGGACTGAGTGGCACACAGGAGAGCCAGCTGTTCCAGGAGTGTGTCCTGGGAGGGTCCAGTGTTGTGCCCTGGGGATTTCCAGGAGAAAGACTGTTAAGCTCAGGTCTGCCTACCTCTCAGAGGCTGAGCTTCAGGCTCCAATGTGTCCTACCCCAGCTCATCCTGAGGCTTCCAGCTCCACTTGGCAAAGTCAGGGTAGTCATGTCTTCAATAGGGGCTGCTCCATTTGAGTCTTGTGACACAGGGTCGGAGGTGATCACAGTGAACAGATCCTTGCAGTTTTCAAAATGTACAGCCAAACAGCCTTATCAATTATAATCAATTATAGATCAATAGTGTGTGTGTGTGTGTGTGTGGTGTGCGTGTGTGTGTGTGTGTGTGTGTGTGTGTGTGTGGTGTGCGTGTGTGTGTGTGTGTGTGTGTGTGTGTGTGTGTGTGTATGTCCACTTAGGAATGAACCTAGGGCCTGTGCATGTTACCAAGCACTCTGTCCCTGGGCTACATCCCCACTCTCTTATACATCTTTCTTTCTTTCTTTTTTTTTGAAACAGGGTTTCTATGTGAAGCCCTGGCTGTCCTGGAACTTGGATCTATAGCCCAGGCTGCTCTTGAACTCACAGAGTTAAGCCTGACTGTGCACCACCTGAGTGCACCACAACTACCTTGCTCATACAACATCTTTCTGTGAATACAGTTTGTTACTGAGCCTAGGACACTCTGTGACAAGCTTGATTTAGCTAGAGCCCTATTGAATATGGGCTATTTCCAAGTTTTCAGAGTTTTAAAGTACGTAGCCACGAGTATCCTTGGGTACGTGTTTACAAGAGATTTTCTAAATGGAATAGCTTGGCTGGTGGAAGTGGCACTTGGGAGGTAGAAGCAAGAAGATCAGGAGTTCAAAGCCAGTTTCAGGTACAGAATAAATTTGAGTCAGCCTGGGCTACATGTCTCAACAAAATAAAACTAAACAAACAAACAAACAAACAACAAAAAAAACCCAGCTTCATCAAAGAGCCATGAACATTTAAAAAAAGACTAGTTCCTACCATGGCACCCTCCACAGAGGGTGTTCTTGCAGAGGACTGCTTTGCCACACCTTGAAACTCTGCTGACACACCACTTGCTGTCACATACTCATTAGTGGCAGACCTTTGAAGTCTGCAACAGGAGGACTGTGAAGAGCTCCAGGACAGCCTGGGCTACAGAGTGAGATTCTATCTCAAAAACAAAAGGTGGTGTGTATACCTTTCATATACTGAGAAGGCAGAGGCAGGCAGATCTGAGTTCAGTGCATCAAGTTCTAGGTCTGCCTGGGGGCTCGGATGCACTTCCACCTGCTGTTGGGGGCCTGCATGGGTGGGGGGACATGAGATGCTTCTGCCTTTTCCAGAGCTGCTCACAGTGAGGCCATGAGGACAATGAGTATGACATCCTCTGCCTTCATTTTCTAATAGTGAGGGGTGCAGGAATGCGAACGCTGCCTGAAGGGGACAAAGGGGAAAAGGAAGGAAGCTGGAAGAAGAAAAAGGATGAGCCACAGGCAGGTCAATTTTGAAGGCCTGAACATGCCTGGCAGATCAGGCAGCCACACGTATAATGAATGAATGAAGTCTTTATAAGGCCCGTTGAAATGTGTGCTGAGAGTAGTAAGGGCCAGACAGACCCTGCCCATCTCATAGCCCTGCCACTGAGGCTTGGAAGGAGGTGGGGACTGGCTTGGGCTTCAGGGTTGAGAGTCAGACCTTGGTCTTGGCAGCGGTCAGCTAACCACCATGCACTTCTGGATGCACTGTCGCCCTGGCTGTCTTGTCGTCCTGGTAGACTCTGAAGGATATAATCCAAGTCCCAGCCTTCAAGTTGCTGAAATGATAACTCTGATTACAGGGCTGCAGGAAGTCCTGCAGGAGCCCCTGCTTTCATAGCAGCTACAGCCAATGGAGGGTATCATGACCATCCACTGTAGTGAAGGGGGCAAACAGGAAAACGTTTAGCTTAGGAAACACCCCCATTGTAATAATGCACTGGGCAGTGTAGTTCCTTCACCTGCATGTACTATACAGACAAACCCCTTTTCAAACACTGTACCTAGCAACCTAAGTCCCTTGAAACCCCTGACCTGCATCAAGCTACAGGAATTCCCTTCTCTCTGGATTATGGTGTAAATCTTTCCCCTCAACTCCCTAACAATCAAATTTAGACAGTTTCTATTCAAGCATGTTCCCAGTGTATCTAGGTATGAAGAAGAGAAGGGGCTATCTTGCCTGAACTGATTTTGAGTGTAAAGGCAGTAAGGAAAAGACTACTAATCTTTTAAGGAGGACCTCCTGTTTACTGTAATCTTGTGCTTGTGCATAACTAGGCATTCAGGTGATTAAAATCTGTTGCACTGAGGGAAAGGAGCATGTGCAGTACGAAAAAACAATCAAAATACAGAACCATACAATTTATGCCCTTAGTAGCCAGGCCCCTTTCCTTTAGACCACATCAAATGAAGCCCTGTCAAACTTGACAGTGTATAGCTTTTTCTCTGTTGTTATCGGGCTCCAATAAAGTTATCCTGCTTCAAAAGATAACTTTGCACATCTGTGTGAGCCTTTGTTTTCAGTTCCTTGGATAAGGGGCCAACAACCTGGAAGCACCCAGCCCAGACTCCAACCACCATAACAATAGAGTGGTGTTTGGAGTTTGGGTTTGTCTAGCAAGTGAATGTCCTGTCTGTTGTGACTGATTACACACTGAGCCAATCCTTTAATGTGAGGCCTACATTTCTTGACACCTCCCTATTTAAGCGGCTTCTATAGGGGTTGGGGTTCAATGCTTTGAGGCACAAAGATGGCTAACCTGGAGGAGGCCCCATTAATTTTTCAGACATGATCTCATTATAGCCCAGGCTGATTTTGAACTATGTAGCCAAGGATGACCTTTAATGTCTGATCCTCCAACCTTCGTCTCCAAGTTCTGGGATTACAGGTGTCACCCATTCTGTGCATGCAAGGTAAGCACTGTCCCACTGAGGCACATCCTAGCCTTTCCACCATGTAAGTTTGGTTTTTCGAGACAGGGTTTCTCTGTGTAGCCCTGGCTATCCTGGAACTCACTCTGTAGACCAGGCTGGCCTCAAACTCAGAGATCCACCTGCTTCTGCCTCCCTACACCCAAATCACCATGTAATTTTTAAGCTGTCTAGGTTCATATCAATTTAAGATGTTTGAAAAGTTCAGCAACTTTAAGAAGCTGGTGGCTCAAGCAGGCGCTTAAACTGGAGAGCCTGGCCCAGACGGCTGTGCAGGCATTGGTATGATGGAGGGTGGGGGCAGGGGACCTACGATGAAAGCTTACATGTGACCTTTCAAACTCCTTCAGCCCTATAGGTGAGGAAGAATTAAAGTCATGAGGATGAACAGAAGAAAATTGTTGGCTTATGTAAACAGCAATGAAGAGTTCATGCATGTCTGCATGCTGGCACTTTGTACAATGTGAAAGTGATGCAGGGGTGAGGTGCATGGCTTTCCATGCCACACTGGACCATCTTCCAATATGTCTACCTGCATAGTGGACCAGGGTTCTCTCCTCTCTGAAAACTGGGCTAGTATGAGGGGTTTCTTTCCTGTCCAGTGGGCAGGGTTACCAACAGCTACGCCAAGGAGGGACACAGAGCCACTGCTGTGGTTTACAAATCTGCTTTCCCAGTGGTCCTCACACTCCAGAGGAGTGCCTCTCCCACTCCCAGCCCATCTCCCTGCCAGTGCACGCTAATATACTTAGTGTGACTGTACAGCTGTTCCTGGCATGTGATGTCTGCCCGCTGAGGGCCTCCCTTTTGCAGCACTGCTTGTCAGCATGACTGACAGTGAGCATTCACACCTGGGTCATCTCTGTGTTCTCTAAAGAAGGCTATTGCTATTGTTACTAATTCTCCCTGAGGTAAGGGAGAATCCATGCCAGTCTATCACACACTGTCACAGGAGCAGCAGGTGGACTTTGGATCTGGACCTTAGGTCCTGAGGAGCTACTTCCAGCCTCAACAATGTGACAAGAATGTGCCCATGCAGTGGGGACTGACTTGAGGGCAGGCTGGGCCATGGGGACACCTACCTTGAGTGAGAGAACTGGCCATCCTTCCCGAGACTGCTCTGAGGTTGTTTCTGGTCCTAACTCTGCAGCCTGGCCTTGGTCACCATGGGCTGGGCTCTGAGCAGCCTGGGTCACTTTCTGAAGGATATCTCTCTCTATCATCTTCCTCCTCTCCCTGCGGAGGGCTCTGCGCTTTGCAGAGTTTCTAAAATCAGTATCTGAGGGCTCTGTCTTCAGCTCTCCTTCCAAAGGAAAGGTGGCTTCTTCCTGGGAACACCATGGAGGACTCTGGGATACTCTGAGGTTAGACAGGCTTTTGAGGCTGCCTTCCAGCCAAGCAGGTGCATCCTCAGAATCCACAAGAATTGGGCTGCTCTTGACACAGCTCTGGCAAGCCCAGCCAGGGTCTCTTCTTTCCTGATGGGCCAAGTCCTTTGATCTTACGATTTGTTCACTTCTGGGTTCTATGGCTAATCTCCCAGGAACCAGAAGTGGCTAGAGAAAAGAAGCATCCTCTATGAACACCTGCAGACATACTTTAGGGAGAGAAAGTACATGTATGATCAAGTGGAGGTCAGAGGGTAACTCTGAGAGTCGGTTCTCTCCTTCTTCTCTGTGAATCCCAGGGGTGGAACTCAGGCTGTCAGGCTATGCAGCAAGTGCCTTTTCCCACAAGCCATCTCATGGGCTCCATTTTGACCTTTTTTTTTTTTTTTTTTTTTCAAGACAGAATCTTACTATATAGCTCTAGATGTCCTGGAACTAGCTCTGTAGACCAGGCTAGCCTCAAATTCACAGAGATCTGCCTGCCTGTCTCCTGAGTGTCTCACTTTAATTCTTCTGAGTTCAACAGTTTGTCAAGGCATATAGTCATTGCCACTATTTCCTAAATGGTTCCACTCCCCATTACCTCTCTCCCAGAGGAGGTGGTAATCCTTACAAAAAAAGAAGAAAACATCTCATGAAAATCGTGTAACTGGGTGGTGGCACACGCCTTAAATCCCAGCACTGGCAGCAGAGGCTGCAGATCACAGAGTTCAAGGCCAGCCCGGTCTACAGAACCAGTAGAACAGCTAGGACTGAGAAACCGTCTCTAAAAACCAAACCAAACAAACCAAAAAAGTGGCCTAAAGTGACCAGATTCTCCTGCGGAGGGCAAGGGGTGTTGTTTACACTTGTTCCTCTGAGGGCTGGCCTTCAGGGAATGTATATGGTGGAGACGGGTCAGGTGATCCTCTTCAGCCCTGCATATCCAGTTTGCTTCAAAGATGCTAAGATTAACTGAGCAGAGGGAGGTTACCCGGAGCTGAGTGGCTCCTGGAGCCCAGCCTGGCCTCTAAAATGGGTTTTGGCTTCTACAGTGGGAAGTATGGGTTTTTTGGGGGGGAGGGAAGGGCTTTTCGAGACAGGGTTTCTCTGTGTAGTCCTGGCTGTCCTGGAACTCACTCTGTAGACCAGGTTGGCCTCAAACTCAGAAATCCACCTGCCTCTGCCTCCCACGTGCTGGGATTAAAGGCGTGCGCCACCACTGTCCAGCGTGTGGGAAGTATTTTTAACCACAGCAACTTCAAGACGTGTTAACAAATCTGACAGGCTGGGGTTGCCAAGGATACAAGCCTCAGGTGGGACCTACTATGGTAGCAATTCATTCTCATCATCAAGTCACTGATGCCTTGAATCTATTTATCTACCTATCATCTATCTATCTATCATCTATTTATCATCTGTCAATCATCTATCATCTATCTATAAATCATCTATTATCTATCATCTATCTATTTATCATCTATCAATCATCTATCTATCTATCTATCTATCATCTACCTATCATCTATTTATCTATCATCTATCTATCATCTACCAATCATCTATTTATCTATCTATCTATCTGCCATCTATTTATCTATCCGCTTTTCTGAGACAGGGTTTCTCTGTTTCAGCTAGCCCTAGCTGTCCTAGAACTCACTTTGTAGACTAGGCTGGCCTTAAACTCAGATATATGTCTGCCTTTGCCTCCTGAGTGCTGTGATAAAAGCATGTAGCAACACCTCCCAGAATTAGTCATAACTATACATACATACATACATACATGTGTGTGTTTATGTATACCATGTGTGTGCTAGAGCCTACAGAGGCCAAAAGATGGGGATCTGATGGTTTAGACTTGGAGTTGAAGGTGGTTGTGAGCTACCATGTAGGTCTGGAAACCAAACCTGGGTCTTCTGCAAGCTGTCTTAATTATTGAGTCATCCTCTCCATCCCCTGCTTGAACTTTTGATGCTCCTGCCTCAGTTTCCAAATAGCTCAGATCACATGCCTGTACCACCAGCTCTGGATGATTGCTTGAATCTACATAGAGGTCTTGGTCTTCCCCAGGGATGTGGGACAGAGAGATGATTATAGCTATGGTATTGATAGTTCCTGCGATTAGGAGGCTGGGCTTGTGCTGTGGCCTTTCCTGTTTGTTTCCCACTTCTCCCTGACCTCCTACTAGGGTAGCGTTGATCACCACTGTGCAGGCATTAATGGAAAACATCCCTTCCTTTCCCTGCTGGATTACTTAGTAATTGAACATAGGTTCAGCTATGAATTAGCTAGGTTATGGAGAGACACTTGAGACATGCAGTTTTGACAATGGCCAGACAGTACAAAATGTCTTGGTAGAAAACAACACAGAGAGATCAGGGTGAGAAACCAGAGAGAAAATCAAATGTTCTCATAGTTCTGGGGGAGGAGGAAGGTGCCATGCTTTTGTGCTAAATACCCAAATGTCAGGCTGTCCTTGTGGGAGGAAGAGAGACAAGACCAGTGGTTTTAACCATTTAGACCTACACTGTTAGTGGAATCCTTGTGAGACTTGTGATAACCTCCCTCCCCTTCCCTCCAGGGTCCCTAAGGCCTGTGTCCCACAGACCTCAGGTGAAGGACTCCTCCCTGCAGTAACCCAGGTCCCAGACTCATTGACACCAGTAGGGTCTTCAGCAAGCTCCTCAGACAGGTCTGGAATCAAGACAGGCTGGTTCCGCTGAAAGATGAAGGGCTCTTCTTCCTCACAGTCAGACTGCGGATAAACCAGGGCACTTTAGAGGACAAGGCAGTCATGCTTTGCCCACCCTGCCCAGGAGCAGGTCTGGGAAGACCACTTCTCTACAAAGGGCCTTGTCCTGTGCTGCTTACTGTAGCCAATTTGAAAACAGGCTTAGCAGCATACGTCCTGTTGGTGAGTGAGATTCGGGCTTCAAGTATGCCTTAATGCACACAATGGATGCTACATTAATGCACACAACAAACACTGCTTTAATGCACACAATGGATGCTACATTAATGCACACAACAAACACTGCATTAATGCTAGCGATGAAAAATGGTAGTGAAGAGGCAGCTGAGAATGGAGGTCAGCTCACTTTCATACTGACTAGTTACTTAACACAGGAGCTTTGGTTACCTGTCTCTAATGGAGAGAGGCTGAAGCTGACACTGGCCTGCCACCTCAAAGGGGCTTCATGAGGCAGTGGCAGCACTAGGGCACTGTGGCACTGTCATTGGTTACCTCATCTGCCTCACTCACTATGAACTGGATGATGCCTGAGTCTCAGCCCCATCATGTTCATCTTTGCAAACGCCCAGGTACAGCACAAACCAGCCATCTTGTTTCTAGAACCCTTGGTCTTCACTTGAAATGTCCTGTGTGAACCTGTGTGCTGAGCAGTGGATCACCATGTATCCCTTTCACCTGTGTAAATGGCCACTGATACTGTCAGTGAGCCCTGAACCACCTCAAGTGGCAGAATCCCTCCTGGACCATACCATGCCGCGTTGGCAAGGTTATCACTCTCAGAAGTTGAAGCTGGCCCTGACCCGACCCAATAGAGTTGAGAACAGTGCAACAGCAGGGGGGTGGGGGGAGACGGGAAGACCAGGCTTTGGAACTGAGCCCACCTGGGGGTCTGGACCACAGCAGGAGTGGCCTTGGAGATACAGAGCACTAATATCCACACTCAAGAGTTCTGGCAACCCCAGAAAGCAGCCTGAAGGAAGTGGATATCCAGAAATAATCCCAGGCACTGATAAGTGAAAACTAAGCCCATAGACCAAAGTGGGGTCTGTAGAGGAATGCCTGAAGCTGTCCTTGCCTGGACAGTTAACAACCAGGAGAAAGCTCGTGCTCACCAGGGACGAGTCTGAATCCAGAGATGGCAGCTGGTCTTTGGCAGCCTTAAGGATGGCATCCCAGGGAGAAACTGGCAAGGACATCACAGCTTTGTCTTTGGATGTCATGGGGGCCAGGACTCAAAGGATGCTCTCTCGGTGTGTCATCATCAAGAAGCCCTGTGGAGCACACAGGGTGAGGTAGCAGTGTCTAGGTGTCCAAGGAGAAACTAGCATTGGTAGCCTTCCCCAAGCCTACATCAGCTGTAGATGAAAACACTCACAGAACTCCATTTTCTACCCATTTCCTTCTGGTTTTGCAAACTTATGTTACTGTATGTGTGGGTGTGTGCAGTACTGAGTGCACAAGACCATGGTGTCTGCATATATATGTGTGTGTGTGTGTTTAATGACACATGTATACAGAAATAGAGGTACATAAACTGATACAATAGTATATGTATATATATGATACTTATGACTTGGAGACTTTATGTATGTATTTTAAGAACATAAACACTATTATCTCCATTTTAAAGGAAAGGCTGGGATGAGCCCCTTTGGTAGAGCATTTGTCTAGCATATGTAAGACTATGAGTCCAATCCCCAGCAATGAGAAAAGGAATGAGATGGCCCAGAAGTTACGAGAGTCCTCACAGAGGATCAGAATACAGTTCCCCAAACCATAATTACTTGTAACTTCAGCCTCAGGGAGAGCCTATGTCTCTGGTGTCCACTGGTACCTGCGCTAGAGTACACATATACACATACC
>JADRCG010001424.1:0-13777 GCA_019844195.1 Rhabdomys dilectus
CTGCAATATACAATTCTCTGGACAAGTTTTAGTATCAAGAAAAAAAATTTTTTTTCTAGAGGGCTGACTTTTTTTTTTTTAAAGATGTTGGTTCTAACAACTTTTTTCCCTTTTATGTAGTTGGTTATAATATTTACATTTCAAGTTTTATCCTCTTATCCCATTTCCCCAACCTGGCTAGGATGCCACTGGACGCAGTTTCCTCAGGGGAGCAGATCAGCTGTGTGGCTGCTCAGTCCACCAGCGTCTGGGCAAGGGATCTTTAAATTTATTAGAATTTTTTCTGTATTTCTCTTCAATCCTATCAGTAATTTTTTGATGAATGTCTTCAATTTTATCAGAAAATTTTCTACATTATCTTCACACTTTTAAGAAAATTTTTCATGTCAGTTTTCAATTTTATCAGAAATTTTTCTACAGACATTTACAATTTTTTATAATTTGTTTCTATATATGTCTGTAATTTTATTGGAAATTTTTCCATCAATGTCTTTATTTTTTATTATTTTTTGTATTTGTCTTCATTGATTTTAGTAATTTTTGGGCAGATGGCTTAAATTTTTTCAAAAATTTTCTAAAATCATCTTTAATATTTAAAAAATTTTCCATGTCAATCCCCAATTATATCAGAAATTTTCAATTTTTTCAAATACTTTATACTTGTCTTCATTTTTTATCAGTTACATTTCCATAAATGTCATCAGTTTTAATTTTTTCTATATTTGTCTTCGTTATTATCATTAATTTTTCCATAAAAGTCTTCAATTTTTTTCATTTTTTTTGTAGTTGTCTTCAATTTTATCATTAATTTTCCTATAAAAGTCTTAAATATTTTTAAATTAATTTTTTATAATTGTCATTATTTTTGTCAGTAATTATTCTATATATGTTTTCAGATTTATCAGAAATTTTTCAATAAAAATAATCAATCTTATCAGACATTTTTCTACAATCATCTTCAAATTTTTAAGAAATTTTTTCCATGTTAGTCCTCAATTTTATGAAAAATTTTTCTACAGATGTTTTTATTTTATTCATAACTTTTTTCTCTGTTGTTTTCATTTTTATCAGTAATGTTTTCACAAAAGTCTCCAATTTTTTAATAAAATTTCTATATTTGTCTTTATTTTTGTCAGTAATTTTTCCATAACTATCATTAATGTTTTTATAAAATTTGTCTGTAGTTGTCTATTTTGGAATCAGTTATTTTTTGATAAAAATCTTCAATAGTTTCATAACTTTTTTCTATATATATCTTCATTTTTATCAGTAATTTTTCCATAAATATCTTCTATTTTTTCATAATATTTTTCTCAATTTTTTCATTTTCTTTATTGTTTTTTAAAAGCTTTTAGCTTTTAAATTACTTTTTCTATATTTTTCTTCATTTTTATAAGTAATTTTTTACTAACATCTTCAGTTTTTTAATCTTTTTCTATATTTGTCTATTTTTATCAGTAATTTTTCCATAAATGTCTTCAATTATATCATAAATTTTGTTCATATTTGTTTTTCAGTTGTTCTTAGTAATTTTTCCATAAGTGTCTTCAAATTTATCTGAAACTTTTTTAATTATTTTCTTCAACTTTATGAAAAAATTTTCAGGTAAATTTTGAATTGTATCCCAAATTTTTCTATTTTTAAATTTTTTTGTCATAAGTTTTTTATATTTGTCTTCATTATTTTCAGTAATTTTTTCATAAATGTCTTCAAATTTATTCAATATTTTTATATTTGTTTTAAATTTATCAATAATTTTTCTATATCTTTAAATTTATCAGAAATTTTTATGAATTAAATGTTCAACTTTATCAGAAATGTTGCTATAATCATCATCAAATTTGTGAAAAATTTTTGAAATGTCAATCTTGAATATAAATCAGAAAATTTTATAGTTTCAATTTTTTCATTAATTTTTTTTCTATATTCATCTTCAATTTTATCAGTAATTTCTTCATTTATGTTTTCACTTTTAACAGAATTTTTCACAATTATTTTCAAATTTATTAGAATTTTTCTAAAATATTTTTAATTTTTTATATTTTTTCATATATTTGTAATCAATTTATCAGCAATTTTTACATTTTTATCTTCAATTGTGTCAATTTATTTATCCAGTAAATCTTTAATTTTATAGGAGATTTATCTTCATACATTTTCAATTTTTTCATAAACATTTTCTATATTTGTCTTCATTTTTATCAGTAATTTTTCCAGCAATGTCAACTATATTTTCATTATTTTTTCTTTATTTGTCTTCATTTTTAACAGTCATTTTTCCATAAATGTTTTCAATTATTAAAAAATTTTCTATATTTTTCTTCATTTCAATTTTCTCATAATATTTTTCTGTATTTGTCTGTATTTTTATCAGTAATTTTTCATAAATGTCATTAATATTTACCTATTTTTTCTATATTTGTCTTTATTTTTATGATGAATTTTTCCACATGTCTTCAAATTTATCAAAAATGTTTTCTATGTAAATATTCAGTTTTATCAGAAAATTTTCTACAATGTATTTAAATTTAAGAAAATTTTTCCATGTCAGTCTTCAATTTATTAGAATTTTTTCTAAAAAACATTATCAATTTCCTCATAAATTGTTTCCTATATTTGTCTTCAATTTTATTGGTAAATTTTCCATATATGTCTTTAAATTTTTCATTAATTTTTCTGTATTTGTCTTTATTTTGTCAATAATTTGGGGGCATATGCTTTCAATTTTTTTCAGAAAAAATTTCTAAAATCATCTTCAGGTTTTTTAACAAACGTTTTTTGTGTCAATCTTCAAATTCATCAAAAAATTTTTTACAGACATTTTCAATTTTCTTATAATTTTTTGTATATTTGTCTTTAGCTTTATCAGTAATTTTTTCATAAATGTCTTCAATTTTTTCATTAATTTTTCTATATTTGTCTTTATTTTGTCAGTAATTTTTGGATGTATTTCTTCAATATTTTTAGAAAATTTTCTAAAATTACCTTCAAATTTTTAAGAAATTTGTTCCATGTCTGTGTTCAATTAATCCAGAAAATTTTCTATAAACATTTTTAATTTTTTCATATTTTTTCTGTTAGTATTCGTTTTTATCAGTAATTTAACCATAACTTTCTTCACATTTATTCAATTTATTTATGTTTTTCTCTTTGATTTCATCAGTAATTTTTTCATGTATTTCTTTAATTTTATCAAACCCTTTTTCTACATTAATATTCAATTTTACCAGATTTTTTTGTTAATGTTAAAGCTTATCAGAAAATTTTCTAGAGAAGTCTCCAAAATCTCACAAATATATTTCCATGTCAGTTTTCAATTTTATGAAAAAAATTTCTACACATTTTCAGTTTTTTCACAATGTTTTTCTATTTTTTTTAATTTTTATCAGTGATTTTCTATAAATGTCTTGAATTTTTTCAGTAAGTTTTTCTATTTTTTTGTTCTTATCAGTAATTTTTGATGTGTGTCTTCCATCTTATCAGAAAAATTTTAAGATTATCTTCACTAATTTAAGGAATTTTTTAATATCATTATTCAATTTTACCAGAAAAATTTCTAGAAACAATATCATTTATTTCTATATTTTTCTTCAGTTTTCCACATCTGTGTTCAAATTTATCAAAACTTTTTTGACATAAATGGTCTATAACATTTTTTTTGTCAATCATCTTCAAATTTTTTTAAAAAATTTCATTTGTCTTCAGTGTTATCAAAAATATTTTGCTAGATATTTTCTTTCATAATTTTTGTTATATTTTTCTTCATCTTTATTAGTAATTTTTCATGAATCTTTAATTTTTCATTAATTTTTCTATATTTATCTTCATTTTATCAGTAATTTTTGGCAGTATGTCTTCAATATTTTCAGAAAATTGTCTACAAACATTTTCAAATTTTTAAGAAAGTCTTTCTGTGTCTAGCTTCAATTTAATAAGAAAATTTTCTACAGAAATTTTAAAATTTTAAATATATTTTTTCTTTACATTTTTTAAAATTTAGTATCAGTAATTTTTCCCTAAATGTCTTCTCTTTTTTTTAATTTTTTCTATATTTGTCTCAATTTTTATAAGTAATTTTTTGCATTAGTATCTTCAATTTTTTACAAAACCTTTTTCTATATTTGCCCTGATTTTTCATCAGTAATTTTTCCATAAATATCTTCAATAATATAAATTTTGTCCATAATTGTCTTAAATATTTTCAGTAACTTTTCCCTATTTTTGTTTTCATTTTTATTAGATATGTTTTGTAATGTCTTCATATTTTTCATCATTTTTTGTCTTTATTTTCTTCAGTAATTTTTTCATATATTTCTTCTTGTTTTATCAGAATTGAATCATCTTCAATTTTTAAGAAATTGACATTTTTTTCCATGTCAGTCTTCAATTTTACCAGAAAGTTTTCTTCATACATTTTTAATTTTTTTATTAAGATTTTCTATATCTTTACTTTCATCAGTAATTTTTAAGTTTTTCTATATTTATATGTATTTTATCAGTATTTTCAATGTATGTCTTTAATTTTACCAGGAATTTTTACTCTATCAATTTAAACCTTATCAGAAATTACTGTACAAATATTTTAAATTTTTTTCTAAATTTTTCTGTATTAATCATTTTTATCAGTAATTTTTCCATAAATATTCCCACATTTATCTGATTTTTTCAGTATTTAACTTCAATGGTATCAATAATTTTGTCATAGATGTCTTCAATTTTTCAGAAATGTTTTGTTATACATTTTCAATTTTAATAATTTTTTCTATTTTTGTCTTCATCTTTATCAGTATTTTTGCTTATGTCTTTAAAGTTACCAGAAATTTTATTATCAATGTAAATATACTATTTTATCAAAACTTTTTTAACATTCATCTTTGAATTTTTAAAAATTTTTTTCATTAGCCTTAAATTTTAATAGAAATTTTTCTAAAGATATTTTCATTTTTTAAATTTATTCTATATTTTTCTTCATTTTTTCAGTAATTTTTTCATAAATGACTTTAATTTTTCTATATTTGTCTTCATTTTATCAGTAATTTTTGTGTGAATGTCTTCAATTTTTTCAGAAATTTTTCTAAAATCATCTTCAGTTTTTTAAAAATTTTATTCATGTCAATCTTCAATATTTTCAGAAATTTGTCTGCATATTGATTTTCTAACAAGTTTTTTTATGGTCTTCATTTTTATCTGTAATCTTTTAAAAATGTCATTAATGTTTTAGAAATTTTTTCTGTATTTTTCTTGTTTTAATCAGTTATTTTTCTTTTAATTTCTTCAATATTTCATAACCTTTGTCTATATTTGTCTTCATTTTTATTAGTAATGTTTCCATAAATGTTTTTACTTTTTCTATATTTGTATTCATTTTGTCATTAATTTTTCCATAAATGTCTTCAATTATATCTGAAATTTTTCTGTATTTGTCTCCAACTTTATCAGTAATTTTTTGATGTTTATCTACACCTTTTTCAGAAAAAAATTTACATGAATCTTCAAATTTTTCAGAATTTTTAAAAACACATTTTTAATATTTTATATTTTTCTTATATTTTGTTTTCAATTTATCAGTAGTTTTTCCATATTTGTCTTCAATTGTATCAGAATTCTTTTTAGGTAAATCAAATTTATAAGAAATTTTTCTTCATAAATTTTTTCAATTTTTTTCAATTTTTTCATAAATTTTTCTTTGTCTTCATTATTATTAGTAATTTTCTCATAGATGTCTTCATAATTTATTTGAATATTTTCTGTATTTATCTTCAATTTTATCAGTAATTTCACTATGTACGTCATCAATGTTAGTAATTTTTCCATATTGATCTTTAAATTTGTCAGAATTTTTCTTCTTGTAAATGTTCAATTATATGAGGAATTTTTCTACCATCATTTTCAAATTTTTAAAATTTTTTTATGTCATCCTTCAATTTTATCAGAAAATTTTCTACAGATGTTTTCAATATTTTCACAAATATTTTCACAATTTTTTCTCTGTCTATTTTTAATAGTAATTTTCTGGAAATATCTTCACATTTTCATCATTTTTTCTATTATTTGTTTTAATTTTTATCAGTAATTTTTGATGTATGTCTCCAATTTTATCAGAAATTTTTCTAAAATCTTCACTTTTTTAAGAAAATTTTTCCATATCAATCTTCAATTCTATCAGAAAAATGTTTTACAGACATTTTCAATTATTTCATAAATTTTTTTGTCTACATTTTTTTAATCAGTAATGTTTTTAAATGTCATCAATGTTTTCAAAAAATTTTTCTGTATTGTGTCTCCATTTTTCTCATTAATTTTTCTCTAAGAGTCTTCAATTTTGGAAAGATTTTGTACAAATTTGTTTTTGTCATGGAATATTTTGTTTTCTCCATATACAGTGATTGAGAGTTTTGCTGGGTATAGTAGTCTGGACTGGCATTTGTGTTCTTTTAGGATCTGTATAATATCAGTCCAGGATCTTCTGGCTTTTACAGTCTCTGGTGAGAAGTCTGGTGTAATTCTTATAGGTCTGCCTTTATATGTTACTTGATCTTTTTCCCTACTGCTTTTAACATTCTTTTTTGTTGTTGTTGTTGTTTTTCTGTTTTTTTCTTTTTTTGTGTATTTGATGTTTTGATTATTTGTGTGACAGGAGGAATTTCTTTTCTGGTCTTGTCTATTTGGAGTTCTGTAGACTTCTCTTTATTTAGGTTAAAAAATTTTTCTTCTATGATTTTTTTGATATTTACTGGCTCTTTAAGTTGTGAATCTTCACTCTCATCTATACCTATTATATATACATTTAGTCTTCTCATTGCATCCTGGAATTCTGGGATGTTTTGGGTTAGGAGCTTTTTGCATTTTGCATTTTGCTTTTTTTTTGTTGGGTTTTTTTGTTGTTGTTGTTTGTTTTAGTTTTGGGTTTTTTGTTTGTTTGTTTGTTTGTTTTTTGTTTTTCAAGACAGGGTTTCTCTGTATAGCCTTGGCTGTCCTGGAACTCACTCTGTAGACCAGGATGGCCTCAAACTCAGAAATCTGCCTGCCTCTGCCTCCCAAGTGCTGGGATTAAAGGCGTGCGCCACCACCGCCCAGCAATCAATAAGTTTAATAGAAACATTTTCAATTCATTAGTTAATCTATTTCTCTATTTGCCTTCATTTTTATCAGTAATTTTTGTGTAAATTTCTTCAATTTTTTTTATGAATTTTTCTATATTTGCCTTCAGTTTTATCAGTAATTTTTCCATGTTTGTCTTCTATTTTATTAGAATTTTTTTCAACTATTCAATTTTAGAAGAATTTTTTCTACAATCAGCTTCAATTTTTTAAAAAATATTTTCTATGTCAAATTTAAATTTTGTCACAAATTTTTCTACATACAGTTTCAATTTTTAAAAAATTTTTAAATTTGTCTTCATTTTACCAGTAATTTTCCAAAAATGTCTCTAATATTATCTGAATTATTTTCTGTATTTGTCATCAGTTTTATTAGTAATTCTCCATCTATGTTTTCTGGTTTATCAAAAATTTTCCCCTTCCGCCTCTCTCCTGGATCTGAGGCCTGAAGCAGACACCTGCCCGGTCTGCTTCTGGGGACACCTGATCCCTCCTGACCCACCCTAGAGGGTGCACTGAACACAGAGCAGTAGGTAAGAGGACCCTCTCACTGCCCTAGGCCCAGAGCTGAGTGCAGGGAGTGCTCAGATTCCAGCAGAACCCCAAACTCCGCCCTTGTGGAATAGCACACCCCTTCTGCCTCTCTCCCGGATCTGAAGCCTGACACCCGCCCAGTCTGCTTCTGGGGACACCGGATCCCTCCTGACAAACCCTAGAGGGTGGAAGGAACCCAGAGCAGTAGAGAATCCACTGAACCCAGAGTGGCAGAGAACCAAAGGAACTCAGAGCGACAGACAACATATCCTGAGACATAATAGAGGAGCCAAGGCACTCATAGCAGTGGACACATTAGCCTGAGACATTCTAGAAGAGACATTACACCCAGAACAGTGGACACCTAGCTGGACTGCTACCTAGGAGACACTATATTCTGAGTCATCTTAGAGCTACCATTGTATTCAGAGCAGCTGGAGAAGATCACAGAGACATTGGGACCCCGAGGAGACCAGACACAAGCAAGATAACTAGAAAGGGAGGCCTGAGTCACAGACAGAAAGTACAGGGAGCACTAGAATTAACCAAATGGCAAAAGGCAAGCACAAGAACATAAGCAACAGAATCCAAAGTTACATGGAAACATCAGAACCCAGTTCCCCCATCATAGCAAGCCCTGAACACCCCATCACACCAGAAAAGCAGGATTCAGAATTAAAGTCTCTTCTCATGATGATGTTAGAGGACTTTAAGAAGGACATAAATAACACTCTCAAAGAAATTAAGGAGAACACAGGCAGACAGACAAAGGCCCTTAAAGAGGAAACACAAAAATCCCTTAGGGAATTGGAAGAAAAAAATAACCAAACAGGAGAAGGAACCAAACAAAACCTTCCAAGACCTAAAAACAGAAGTAGAAACAATAAAGAAATCACAAAGGGAGACTATCCTGGAGATAGAAAACCTAAAAAAAAGATCAGGAGTCATAGACACAAGTATCACCAAGAAAATACAAGAGATAGAAGAGAGAATCTCATGTGCAGAAGATACCATGGAAAACATTGAAACAACTGTCAAAGAAAATGCAAAATGCAAAAAGCTACTAACCCAAAACATACAGGATATCCAGGACACAATGAGAAGGCCAAACCTAAGGATAATAGGTATAGACGAGGGGGAAGACTCCCAACTTAAAGGACCAGTAAATATCTTCAACAAAATTATAGAGGAAAACGTTCCTAACCTACAGAAAGAGACGTCCATAAATATACAAGAAGCCTACAGAACTCCAAATACTTTAGACCAGAAGAGAAATACCTCCCGTCACATAATAATCAAAACATCAAATGTACAAAACAAAGAAAAAAATACTAAAAGCAGTAAGGGAAAAAGGTAAAGTAACATACAAAGGACGACCTACAAGAATTACACCAGACTTCTCACCAGAGACTATAAAAGCCAGAAGATCCTGGACGGATATCATACAGACTCTAAGAGAACACAAATGCCAGCCCAGACTACTATACCCAACAAAACTTATATCAATGTTGATGGAGAAACCAAAATATTTCATTACAAAAGCAAATTTGCACAATACCTTAACACAAATCCAGCACTTCAAAGGATAATTGGGGGAAAACTCCAACACAAGGAGGGAAACTACAACCTAGAAAAAGCAAGAAAGTAATCTTCCAACAACCCTAAAAGAAGACCCCTACACAAACATAACTCCAATGCTAATACTAACAAAAATAACAGGAAACAACATTAAATATTCCTTAATATCTCTTAATATCAATGGACTCAATTCTCCAATAAAAAGACATAGACTATCAGACTGGATACATAAACACAACCCAGATTTTTGCTGCATACAGGAAACGCACCTCTGTGAAAAAAACAAACACTACCTCAGAGTAAAAGGATGGAATATAATCTTACAAGCAAATGGTCCCAAGAAACAAGCTGGAGTAGACATTCTAATATCAAATAAAATCAATTTTCAACCAATAGTAATCAAAAAAGATAAAGAAGGACACTTCATATTCATCAAAGGAGAAATGTACCAAAAGGAACTTGCAATTCTGAACATCTATGCTCCAAACGCAAGGGCACCCACATACATAAAGGAAACATTACTAAAAATTAAAGCATATATTACACCCCACACAATAATAGTGGGAGATTTCAACACCCCACTCTCAGCTATGGACAGATCATGGAAAAGAAACTAAATCAAGACACAATGAAACTAACAGAAGTTATGAACCAATTGGACTTAACTGACATCTATAGAACATTTCATCCTAAAACAAAAGAATATACCTTTTTCTCAGCACCTCATGGTACCTTCTCCAAAATAGACCATATAATTGGTCAAAAAACAGTCCTCAACAGATGCAAAAAGATTGAAATGATCCCTTGTACCCTATCAGACCACCATGGACTAAGACTTGTCTTTGACATAGACAAAAAGAACGGAAAGCCCACATACACATGGAAACTGAACAATGCTCTACTCAATGATAACTTGGTCAAGGAAGAAATAAAGAAAGAAATTAAAGAATTTTTAGATTTAAGTGAAAATGAGGACACTTGATATCAAAATTTGTGGGACTCCATGAAAGCAGTACTGAGAGGAAAAATCATAGCTCTAAGTGCCCACAAAAAGAAAATGGAAAGAGCATACATTAACAACTTGACAGCACACCTGAAAGCGTTAGAACAAAAAGAAGCTAATATACCCAAGTGGAGTAGACAGCAGGAAATAATCAAACTCAGGGCTGAAATCAACCAAGTTGAAACAAAAAGAACTATACAAAATATCAACAAAACCAGAAGCTGGTTCTTTGAGAAAATCAACAAGATAGACAAACCCTTAGCCAGACTAACCAAAGGGCACAGAGACAGCACTCAAATCAATAAAATTAGAACTGAAAAGGGAGACATAACAACAGAAACAGAGGAAATTAAAAAATTCGTTAGATCCTACTACAAAGGTCTATACTCAACAGAATTGGAAAATCTGGATGAAATGGACAGCTTTCTAGATAGATA
Source organism: Rhabdomys dilectus (assembly GCA_019844195.1). Classification (NCBI taxonomy): domain Eukaryota; kingdom Metazoa; phylum Chordata; class Mammalia; order Rodentia; family Muridae; genus Rhabdomys; species Rhabdomys dilectus. The sequence goes on from JADRCG010001424.1 coordinate 10,653, forward strand.
CCAGGTACCAAAGTTAAACGAGGAGCAGATAAACCATCTAAACAGTCACATTACCCCTAAAGAAATAGAAGCAGTCATCAAAAATCTCCCCACCAAAAATAGTCCAAGGCCAGATGGTTTTAGTGCAGAATTCTACCAGACCTTCCAGGAAGACCTAATACCAATTCTCTTCAAACTATTCCACAGAACAGAAACAGAAAGAACAATACCGAATTCGTTCTACGAAACTACAATTACACTCATACCAAAGCCTCACAAAGACCCAACAAAGAAAAAGAACTACAGACAAATCTCTCTTATAAATATTGATGCAAAAATACTCAATAAAATTCTCGCAAACCGAATCCAAGAACACATCAAAGCAATCATCCATCATGATCAAGTAGGTTTTATTCCAAGAATGCAGGGTTGGTTCAATATTGGAAAATCCATCAATGTAATCAACTACATAAGTAAACTCAAAGAAAAAAAACCACATGAGCATCTCACTGGATGCTGAGAAAGCATTTGACAAAATTCAACATCACTTCATGTTAAAAGTTCTGGAAAGAGCAGGAATTCAAGGTCCATACCTAAACATAGTAAAAGCAATAGACAACAAGCCAGTAGCCAACATCAAACTAAATGGAGAGAAACTTGAAGCAATCCGACTAAGATCAGGAACTAGACAAGGCTGTCCACTCTCACCCTACCTATTCAATATAGTACTGAAAGTCCTAGCTAGAGCGATTGGACAACAAAAGAAAGTCAAAGTGATACAAAAAGGAAAAGAAGAAGTCAAAATTTCTCTATTTGCAGATGATATGATAGTATACTTAAGTGACCCTAAAATTTCCATCAGAGAACGCCTAAACCTGATAAACAACTTCAGTAAAGTGGCTGGATATAAAATCAACTCAAAAAATCAGTAGCCTTCCTATACTCAAATGATAAACAGGCTGAGAAAGAAATTAGGGAAATGACACCCTTCACGATAGTCACAAACAATATAAAATATCTTGGAGTGAACCTAACCAAGCAAGTGAAAGATCTGTATGACAAGAACTTCAAGTCTCTGAAGAAAGAAATAGAAGAAGACCTCAGAAGATGGAAAGATCTCCCATGCTCCTGGATTGGCAGGATTAATCTAGTATAAATGGCCATCTTGTCAAAATCAATCTATATATTCAATGCAATCCCCATCAAAATTCCAAATCAATTCTTCATAGAGATAGAAAGAGCAATCTGCAAATTTATTTGGAGCAACAAAAAACCCAGGATAGTGAGAACTATTCTCAACAACAAAAGAACTTCTGGGGGAATCACCATCCCTGACCTCAAACTGTACTACAGGGCAATAGTAATAAAAACTGCATGGTATTGGGACAGATACAGACAGGAAGATCAATGGAATAGAATTGAAATCCCAGAAATGAGCCCACATACCTATGGTCAGTTGATCTTTGACAAAGGAGCTAAAACCATCCAGTGGAAAAAGGACAGCATTTTTAGCAAATGGTGCTGGTTCAACTGGAGGTCAACATGTAGAAAAATGCAAATTGATCCATGCTTATCTCCTTGTACAAAGCTCAAATCCAAGTGGATAAAAGACCTTCACTTAAAACCAGATACACTGAAACTATACTGAAATTATACTTCAGAAAACCATATAACCCTATTAAAAAAATGGGTAACAGAGCTAAACAAAGAATTCTCAACAGAGAACCTCGAATGGCTGAGAAGCACCTTAAGAAATGCTCAACATCCTTAGTCATCAGGGAAATGCAAATCAAAACAACCCAGAGATACCATCTCACACCAGTCAGAATGGCTAAGATCAAAAACTCAGGTGATAGTAGATGCTGGCGAGGATGTGGAGAAAGAGGAACACTCCTCCACTGTTCGTGGGATTGCAAGCTGGTACAACCACTCTGGAAATCAGTCTGGTGGTTTCTCAGAAAACTGGACATTGCATTACCTGAGGATCCAGGTATACCACTCCTGGGCATATACCCAGAAGATGCTCCAACATATAATAAGGACATATGCTCCACTAAGTTCATAGCAACCTTATTTATAATAGCCAGAAGCTGGAAAAAAACAAGATGTCCCTCAACAGAGGAATGGATACAAGAAATGTGGTACATCTACACAATGGAGTATTACTCAGCTATTAAAAATAATGAATTCGAGAAATTTTTAGGTAAATGGATGGATCTAGAAATTATCATCCTGAGTGAGTTAACCCAATCACAAGAGAACACACATGGTATTTGCTCACTGTTAAGAGGATGTTAGCCCAAAAACTTAGACTAGCGAAGACTCAACTCACAGACCACGTGAATCTCATGAAAAAGGAAGACCACGAGTGAACGCCTCAGTCCTACTTAGAGCCAGTAACAAAAATACTCAAGGGAGCAATTATGGAAACAAAACATGGGACAGAAACTGAAAGAGGATTCATCAGGAGACCATTCCACCTGGGCATCCATCCCATGTACTGTCACCTAAGCTAGACACTGATGTGGATGGCTGGAAGTGCATGATGTCAAGAACATAATATAGCTGTCTCCTTAGAGGTCTGCCGAGGACTAACACATTCAGAGGTCTTTGCTCACAGCTAACTACTGATATGATCAAGGGTTTCCCAATGGAGGACTTAGAAGACTGAAGGAGCAGGAAGGGTTTGTGACCCCAAGAGGAAAGCAACAATACCAATCAACCAGAGACCCCGAGGGTCTAAACCACCGGCCTGGGAGCACATAGGGAGGGATCTACGACTCTTGTGGTATATGTAGGGAAGGACGGCCTTGTTGGGCATAGGTGGGAGAGGAGATTCTTGGTCCCATGAAAAACGAACACAGAATGGGGGAGAATGTAAGGGTGAGAATGTGGGGGTGGGGGGTAGGTGCGTGCACAGCCTCATAGAAGGGATATAAGGAGGGGGGATGGGATAAGGGGTTCCTGGGTGGTGGGGGAAATGGGATAAGAGGATAAAACTTGAAATGTAAATATTATAACCAACTACATAAAAGGGAAAAAAGTTGTTAGAACCAACATCTTTTTAAAAAAAAAAAGTCAGTCCTCTAGAAAAAAAATTTTTTTTTCTTGATACTAAAACTTGTCCAGAGAATTGTATATTGCAG
>JADRCG010001547.1:0-15645 GCA_019844195.1 Rhabdomys dilectus
GGGAGTTCAGGAGTCTCAATGAAGCTATTAGTGTAGCAGACCTGGTGGGTAAAATATACGCATCTTTCAGTAGCAGATGTGAAGGATTCTCTAAAATTGTCCTCATTGATTTCATTCTCAGCAAACTGCCCTTGGCCACGCAGCATGGCCTTTACTTTTCATGGTATTGGTGCATGTTTGTTTTTTACAATAAATTCATGACCACCTGAAGGTATTAACTTGATATATATGGCATGAAGACTTTCACGGCCACTATAGTTTTTTCCCCTCCACCCATTATGTTATTATAAAATATTAACTAATATTGGTAAATCAGTTAATATTATGTTATTATAAAATATTAATGTTATTAAAATAAAACTTTGTAAGTTTTTCCTACACATACTGGAAGAAATAACTTCTGCCAGATTACAGCTGCTTTCTGCAACAGGAAGGAGATCAGTCAACAATGGGTTTATAAACTCTCAGATAACACAGAAAGTTACATCCCATGTCAAAAAATGGACTCATTACTTGACATTCATTTAGTTTTGCATGAATTTTTAAAACAGGAATCATAAGCAGGCCAAGTATATTAATTCAAATTCTTACCAGATTGTTGAGAAGAAATCATTATGATTTTTGAACATACATAATTATGGTCTAAAAATAAACTAACCTGAATTTGTTTGAATATAGGTTTTCAAATTTCTTTGATACTAATAAACTTATCAGCCAGTTAGAAACTGTTTTCCAGCAAAAATTCTCATTGCTTATATGTTTAAATATTTGTACATGTATAAAAGATTTCAAAAACTTGGAATAAATTCAGACCATTCTTAAAAAGGATAATAACGGATATTTCAAATGCCTCTCTTTTCAATGTTTGGGAATTTATTTGGTGTTTCTTCAGAGCAAATCAAATAAAAAAAAGTCCATGTCTGTGATGACTGGGAAGATGCTCTTCTACTTTCCACTTGCTGCAAAACCTGTCTTATTCAGAACTAAATTTCAAATGTGTCCAGTTTTAGCTAAAACACTGAATTAAAAAATTTGAACTCTGTAATATGTCTATTTTAAAATACAGATTTATTATTTTAAAGCTGCATTTACTGTAGGCTTGGGTTCAGTTCCCAACACCCACATGTTAGCTCCCAGCTATCTGTAAGTGCAGTTCCAATGGTCTGATGCCCTTTCCTCTGCCTGTTCCAGGCACATGTTATACATAGGCCTACAGACATACATACAGGCAAAACATTTTAATAGATAAAATAATAAATAAATCTTTAAAGGAAATTTTGATGGAAAGTCTGCTTTCTAGAAGTTCAGCATCTCCCATATGGAAGGTTTATTTGTTGTATGAAAATATATAACTTAGACTTGCTCTTTTATGTGGATTATTTCAGAGACCCCTAACTTGCTTCTTCACCTCTTTCATTTATCCATGGAGTCACCTACCTCACAGCTTTACGAGAAAGCTCATCCTTGGCTCAGAGATACCAGATAGCAAAGTGATTTTAAAAGAACTGAGATGTCTGCCTCATCTGAAATGAAATGGGAGCACTTTCATGTGACCTCTACTAAACTACTAGTACCCACTTCCATGTGGCTTTTACTCACATGCCTTTCTGACAACTTTTTGTCTTTCATGAACTCTTGATTTAGCTAGTTTCTAGCACCTAAAGTTTGAACATGCTGCCTCTTCCACATAGACTTTCTATCTCTAATTATTCTATTTTTTGTTCTTCATTCATAGGAACTTTCATAACTTAAATATGGAAATAAACCCTCATATCTCTGAAAAAATGTATACTTTTGCTGTGTTTTATTGCTTTCTTATTGAAGGGAGAACTTTCTCAACTAAAATTCCTGATGGGTTGGTTATTTACACCTCAGAATGCCAAGATTTTTTTTCTCTGAACATTTTAGCTGTTCTATAAATACTTGTTGATTGAATATTAAAAGTGCCTTTCTACAGCTTTTCTTATCCACTGATGTAATTTGTAGAAAATTTGTTGCTTGAAAGAATTTTTAACTGTAACCATTAGAATGATGATGGCTGTTAAGTATATACAAATAAGTAAAATCTGAACATTTATTTAGATGTCACATGCATTTTGATATGGTAACAAAAAATCTCTCAGTAAAAATATTTGTAGGTGTACAATTATTTGTCACTTAGGATTCTTGATTCCTTGTAAAAGCACCTCCTGTTATCCTTTCTAATTAAGACTAGGAATGCCAGGAAGAAGAAGACAGTGAAAAACTGTCTTATTCTGAAATGAGAGAACAGGAGATATTCCATGTAGCATAGTGTTTCCAGTCTGAAAGATGTTATAGATTATATATAATCCCATATGTTTATGTGTATAATCCCATAACCCCAGGAAAAATGAGTAGAGAACAGATACCTTGGATACATTTGGGAAAATTTTCCACCTCCTTTTACTTTAAAGAAATCAAAGGGTTAATTGGCCATGTCTAGTATATTTATGAATTGATGACACATGGGTTTTAATAAAGGACTCTAAGATACATATGAACATAGTTGCAGCATGTTGAAAGACAATATAAAGGAGCCACTCAGTATCACATTATGTCCACATTCACTCTGTTTCTCTGTTTCATGTATGTTTGCATACCTTTTACTGTGATTGTAAAATAAGTATACTCAACCCCACAAAAGAATTATTATAGTCCCTCAAAACTATATCTTTATTTTGTTACAAAGATGAGTGTTGTTCAGTTTTGGTGATTTCTTAGTATTTTTTCTTGGTTATCATTTTTAATATTGTCATTTATTAAAAAATCTGATTTTTAAATGGTAACATCCAATATTTCCATTAAATCAATAGGAACAAATTTATTTTCATGCTTTCTCAGATGGCAAAGAGGTAGCTAATCCATGTTAAACCAAATAAGTTGTTCTTTTAAATGTGTTGATAATTATTCAGTAATGCTTTTAATATTCTCATGAGATTTTAAGGTCATCATTCTTTAGTTTTGAAGATAGAAGATAATTTTTTCAAAAAGTCTGCTTCTTATGATATAATGATTTATTTCAGCAAAAGTAAGTTTAACTGATTGTGGCACTAAGTTGACCTTCGGTTTAATTTTTGTGTTTTTTAACTTCTTTTATTATATAATGTATGCTGTTTTAATCATGAAATGACTAAAGTTATAAATGAGTCACATTACATATTTAAATACATAAAACATCATTGTTTATACTGAGATTTTATATTTTATTTGCAAAGTAAACCAGAGAAAGCATGATTATAAGATAAAAATTTGCTGTATGGATAAAATGCTTTGTGTATCCAATTAAAGAATTAAATGAAAATGAAGGAAGTAGGAAAGGTTTGGTTGATCCCTTAACTGACATGTACATATCCAAGAACTCTGGAAGCATGAACTCATCATTACTGACGGCCCATCTTGAAACCTTGGTTTCTTTTGTCAGCTGACTCAGTGACAAGCGATTTTACTACCACTTGTTTGACTCTTTAATGTGCCTTCTTTTTTAATAATTAGTAGTTCTGATTTCCTGCTTTCAAAGGAAACATGCTCGGGCTTCTTCAACTACCTTCTAGCATACCTACAAGTGTAGTTTTACTTTTATCTGTCCTTTCCACCTCATGTTGGATAGCCAGACCTTGTGAATTCTGAATCCATTCTTCTCAGCCTTTTCTAGGGCGATGGTCTATTTATTAGGCCCTGTTTTCCCTATTTGTTGTTCCTCCTCTACTGGATTCTTTGAGCTATACAGACATAATTTGTAGTGTAGGTTTCAATATTGACAAAGAAAACCTATAAAAATTACAGTGGAAAAATGTCCAGTTTTGTGTGTTGAAATTGCAATCCTGATAAAATGGATGGTATGGGAAGTTGGTATTTAGGACATGCTTAGGTCTTTAGAATGGAGCTCTCATGAGTGGGATAAATGTTCTTTCAAAACAGAGTCAAGAGTGATTGATGTTTGCCCTTTCTGCCATGGAAGATTACATAAGAATATGACTGAGGAAGCATGCCTTCATCAGAAACTGATTTATCAGCACCTTGGTATCAGGCTTCTCAGACGCCAAAACTGTTTGTAAGCTACACAGTTGTTATAGAAGATAGTTCTCTAATCGAAACAGCTATAATCTTCTTGAGATCATCTGTGCCTACTTTTGAGAGAGCTTTATGTTTGGACCTGTTGACTGTGGACATTTCTTGAGGGGAGAGAGGTATATGAGAGATTCCAGGCCCTCCTGTCAGCCATTTGTGTGCAGCTCTGAGCTAATTGCATGTAGTATGCTGAAGAAGGTTAATTGGAGACTCCATTCTTATAGTTATGGGGGAGCTATCATATGCACTGGATGAAGACTTTATGGTACAGCAGCCTTGTAGCCACCTATCAGGGACCTGTCCCTGTCTTTACAAATACTGCTGAGTTGAGACACAGCATTGGACAAAGGTCAAATACTGCTGTTGTCTGGCCTTGTAACTCTGTTTTACTTTTCTAAGGGCCATAAGCTCATGGCCTCTGGAAACTTAACTCTCTTCCTGTTCTGTGGCTAAAAGCCAGTGGTTTCTGGTAATCAGCTTGTGCTGTTAGCAGCAGAGGACTGGGTAAAGAAGTTTTAGTTGCTAGGGCTCTTTTCTTTCTGGCTTGAGGCCCCCTTACTGGCCAGGTGAGGTGCTTGGAACTTGTTAACTCTTTTTGAACTAGAGGGAAAAGAAGAGAATGAAAGATGGAAAATGGAAAATTGAAGCATGCGGGGAAAAAAACACTTGCTCTGAATGAAACAGAATGACAGCCTTTATTTATTTTCTATTTATGTATATATACATATATGTTTGTGTGTATATTTTATATATATGTATATATATGTATATATATATATATATGTGTGTGTGTGTGTGTGTGTGTGTGTGTGTGTGTGTATGTATACTGTCTCTAAAAAATTACCTTATACAACTATCAGGCAGAACCGTTACAGCAGGGTAATTGATTATATGATTTTCTAAATACTAATACATTGCCATAGGTTCTTAGTAAGTTTAAGGCAATAATTCATGTCATAAATGATTAAGAGAAAAGGAATAACAGCAGAAATGTTTACATGTATTTCGATTAAGACTAGTATCTCAGTAAACATTATCTGTTACTAGCACCTAAGTTCATTGTAAGTTAAAGCAACATTTTTTTTAAAGATTTATTTATTCATTTTAGTATATGTGAGTACATTGTCCTGTCTTCAAACACAGCCGATGAGAAGACATCGGATCCCATTATAGATGGTTGTGAACCACCATGTGGTTGCTGGGAATTGAATTTAGGACCTCTGGAAGAACAGTCAGTGCTCTTAACATCTCTCCAGCACAAAGCAATAATTTTTATGTCACAAGTTAGCATGGTTTTGTCAAGAGACAAATCATCTGCCTGTGTCTTACTAGTTTTGAAGTTTTGAATACATAGTCAATATTTTATAAATTGTTCATTCCTAGTTTAGTTAGTAGATAATGGTCTTACACCTAACCTAGAAGTAATGTTTTATTTCGACATAAATTTGTTCTAAGCCTGTTTTCTTTTAGTGTGATTAGCCTGTGGCACATGAAGGTTTACAAAGCTCTTATTTGCAGCTTTTATACTATTGAAGACTTGAAATTACTTGTATAATTTTAGAAATTCTATAAATAATTCTAGTAATTAACAAATTATAATTTAATAATTATAATTAATAACAAATAAATATAAGTTCATAATTAGGAATTATGAAGTCATCCATTTGTCTATACAGCATCACTACATGAGAGTACATCTTCATGTTGGCCTGCAAAAAGTCTGCCCAATGAACTGGGCTAATGCCAGGAATCATTAGGGTATTTAATAGTGACAGAAAAGGCAGATTCACAGCAGGAAGCAATTTTGGGATGCAATCTCTTAGGTCTTTGCCTCACAGAGCGCACCATCCCAGGCTATGCAAAATAGTGGGCCATCTCTAGAAAATTCACTTGCATGTCTTTAACCTTTCCTAGATGGCTTCTGACAGCCACCCTCGAACTGTAAACAGCCCTAAGCATGCTCTGTAAGTGACCCAAACAAATCTATTAGTTCCCACTGGTTGAATTTTGGTGAACTTTGATTTGTTGTTGGGAACTTATCAGGAGGCTACTTATGTATTCCTAGTGATGGAATTCTGCCAACACCATTTATTTTGTTATATCATTAAATAGGCTAGTTGGAAAATTATATAAAATAGGGAAGAATGCAGTGTGCTCCTCAAAGTGTGTTCTCCCAGGTTCCCATAGTTTCCTAAGGCATGCTTTATGGCTGACTCTGTAAGAAGAATCTTTGCTCACATTGGAGTTCCTTTTTCCATTATCTCAAGAGTTTTTATTCTTTCCTGCTTTCACAAGGCTTATTCCACTCTGTCCCAGGCCCAGCTTTACTTCATATTCTAATCACAAGTCATAAGATTTCAGGTTCACCATAAAAAATGTCTTACTTGGTTATGTATTACAATTTGCTATAACCCTTCCTCATAATTTTTCTTAGGCTAGATCATAGAACCTAGGGGAGTATTTTGTTTATATAGCAGTGTATTATAAAGGACAAAATTTAGGAGCAGCCAAAGGAAAAGATGCATACAGTAAAGTATAGTGCATGATTATGGTACTTTGTATACACTGTGCTGGCTAACTTAATGTCAAGGTGACACAGATTAGAGTGGAATGAGAGGAAGGACTCCCAGTTGAGAAGATACCATTTTAAGAGTGGGCTGTAGGCAATCCTGTAAGGGCATTTTCTTAATTAGTGATTGGCGTGGGAGGGACCAGCCCATGGGGGGATGGGGCACCCTTAGGTTGTTGGTCCTGTGTTTCACAAGAAAGCATCTGTGCAAGCCAAAAGCAAGCCAGTAAGCATTATTTTTCTATGGCTTCTATATCAATTCCTGCCTCCATGTTTCTGCCCTGTTTGAGTACCTGTCCTGACTTCCTTCAGTGATGGAGTATGAATGCGCAACCAGAAGCCAAATAAACCATTTCCTCTCCAACTTGCCTTTAGTAATGGTGTTTCATCATAGCAATAGTAAATAAAAGTAAGAGAGAAATTGTACCCAGAGTGGGGCTTGAACGCCTTAAAACATATGCTCTTTCTCCCTAACTTCGGATAGCAATACTAACCCAAACTAGGACATATATCTTCTGGATATACCACCTTCATGCCACTTTACTGTATTCACAAATTGAGATCTCTGAAACTGTTAGGTTTATTACACATGCATTGATCAATTTCAATGCTATCGCCAAAGGAAATCAATCTCTAAGAGTTTGAAGGATCCTTTCCTTCATCAGGAGTTGCTAGGTGGTACTGAAAGATCCAGTGCTCCAATTTTTTCCATGGAATCTGGTCCCACTTCTATTTTTATTTCCAACAGTCATCTCATTAAATACAGGGTAATTTGAGAGAAGGTTGTTGTGACTCACAAGATGATTCTTTCACCTCAATTGCTTTAAAGCTATATCAGGAGCCAGGCTTTGAAAACAGTACAACAGGATTAGCCCATGAACTTAAGGTCTTTACAGTTATGTTTCACTAACTAGGGAAAATCAAATTATATCAGTGTCACACATTGGAACCTTTTCCTTTCTCATCTCTATTATTTGCTCTGTTTGGAAATATACATCCTTAATAAGTCTTGGTTCCATTCATTCTTCATCTCAAGTGTTTTTTCTTCCTCAATGGCAATACTTTCACTTGGATTTGTAGTCTACCCAGAGTTGAACTGCTGCTTGCCTTTTGTGACTTTCCAGTAAATTCTTTCCCAAGAGCCAGAATGATTCATTTTAAATAGAAGTCTAATTGTCGTACCTTAGTTTCTATTTTTTAAAGGTTTTTTATTATTTTATGCATGAGTACATCACCATTGCTGTCTTCAGACACACCAGAAGAGGGCACCAGACTCCATTACAGATGGTTATAAGATACCATGTGGTTCCTGGGAATTGAACTCAGAACCTCTGGAAGAGCAGTCAGTCCTCTTAACCATTGAATCATATCTCCAGCCCATTTCTATTATTTTTGGTATGAGCTCCAAAATGCTTAGCAATCTACCAATGCCTTTTCTTCTTGTAGAATAAGGATTTTTCTTTTCTCTAGTGTGCATTATAAAGTGGCTTGTGCATTATACTAGCAAATAATTGATTAGCAGTAGGAAAAGCAAAGACATACAGATTTTAGTAATCTTTACATAAGTGTTAATAGAAAAAAGAATTGGAGCTTATAAACTTTTTAACGAAGAACTAGAGTCTGAGCTTCAAGGTAGATAAATTGTGGATATGTGACTAGGATATGTTAATTATCATGGAAGATAAGTGTAATTTCAATTAGTTCTGTTTTCATAACATTTTGGTGTTAACCATCTACCTCAAGTAATAGGCATTTCTTTAACTGTAGGTAGTGAGAGCAACATTATAGAGGATAATTTATGTCTTTTTTCTGGATAAGAGGAGTGTAGAGGAGTATGGGTTATTTTTTTGTTGGTGTGATGAAACACTATGATCAAAGCAACTTATAGAAGGATGAGTTTATTTGATCTTAGAGTTCCAGAGGGATAAGACTGCTGTCATCTCAGTGGGGATATATGCATGGTGGTTGTAGAAGCAATCTGAGAGCTCACATCTTGAATTAAATAGAAAGCAGTGCATGGCTTTTAAACCTCAAACCACCAGTGGCATACTTCCTTCAACATGGAAACACCTCATAAATTTACCAAAATAGCACCACCAACTGGGTCAAATATTCAAATATCTGAGCCTAAGAGGACTGACCACCACTCAAACCATAAGAACTCTTCCTATACCTAATTTTCAACTTCCTTCAGCTCAATCCTTATGCCAAAATGGCTTATTGTCAGGCCCCATAACTGATCCTATATATCTAAAGGCATGTCATACTATAGGAATGATTGTATTAGAATTTTGAGAGGGCTGTTGTTTGTTTTTAATGATCAATCATGTGACATGCACTAACAGAAAAATTTATGAAAATAAAAATGACAATAGTCCTGAGATAGGGAGGTATATGCCACACAAGGAAACTTATAGAAGGAAACAGGTTCTATGAAGCAGGTGAGTAGCATAGTTGGAAGAGAAGTGGTAGGCAAATGTGTTTTATTGGGAAAGAGAATACACAATTAAAAGTTATAATATGATTTTATTGGTATGTTTACATATGATTTTACAATAGAAGACAAATAGAAGGGTTTATGGCAGTGACCTGCCACAGGTAGCATTTCATTGCCTATGCAGGGTGTTCATACACTAGGTCTATAGGGGCTTGAGGCAGCAAGAAAATAGAAGAATTGAAACATTTACAACAACCATGAATGATATAGACATCCAGTTATAATGGTAAGGCTTTGAGGGCTTATAATCTGGCCCTACTACCTCTTTGTTCTCTGTATGGGTAAAATGTAGGTCAGCCAGCTGCTTCTTCCTGCTGGCACACCAATAACACACCTTCCCTGCCATTGTGAATTCTAGCCCTTTGGAACTGTAAGGCAAAATAAACTCTTCCATAAGTTGTGTTGCTTTTGTCATGGTGTTTTGTCACCACAACAGAAAAGTACTAATATAAATATTTACTTGCAAACCTTTTACTTAATATCACTCCTACATTTCCATGAAAATAGGGAATTCTTTGTTGCCTTTCTAAACCTAGTGTAGTACATGGCCATAAGAGGTACATATTCAATATCTACTATTGAATCTATAGTGTTTGGGATGTTGGAGCTATAACAGTGAATGTGCAGAAAAAAAATATTGAGTCAGATTTTAAGAGTAAAAGCCAGTATCTTGAGAGTGATAATGCTAAATTATATGCCGTTACTATATTTTTAAATTCATAGATTATTTCTTAAGTACAAAAAAATGATTGCTCACTTTTCATTTCAAATTATCAAAACTTAATTCATAAAATTCTAAAACATTTATAATACAATACTGTTTAGTAAGATTGCTGAATGGCTTAATATATGTCATTTTCAAGAATAAAATATTACTTATATAAAACACTTAGGTTTTGCAAGGAATGAGTTAAATTTTATTCTGTTCAAAATAGAATGGATACTTAGATTTGAGTCTAGAATAGAAAACTTGAAAATGTAAATGTCCTATTTAAATTGAAGGAAACCTAGAAAAGAGATGGTTGTTATTTATTGGCCTAAACAGGATTCAGAAGATTTCTATAGGAAAGGGAATGAGTATAATAGTGATGTGAGTTCCATTCCTCATGAAACAGAATGAAAACTTGGGAATTCTTTAGATTCAGCTAGGAGACTGTAAGAAAAGCAAAGCTATTCTATGTATATCTCATTATTATGGACAATCTTCCTTATTTAAAATCTTAATTTAGGAAAACTGATTAAGTCAGAGATAACGAAGGTGGGAAGGACTGAGTAATGTTGTCGTAGCTCATAACAAAAGAGGAAACCTTTTCAGACAAAATTGGCCAGAAAACAACCTGTAGAAAAAAGAAAAGTTGTTGGAAAAGAGCTGAAGATGGGAAAGTAGGAAGATAAAGATACAGTTGTGCAGTTAACATGCCAGAAGATGCCAGAGACCTAGGACAGCGAGGCCCCAGGGAGTCTATGCAGGTGACTCTAGCTGAGACTCTTAGGAGTAGGGGATATAGAGCCCAAAGCAGCCACCTCCTGTATTCAGGCAGGACTCCAGTGGAGGGATATGGAAAGGAACCCATCCACAAAACTGTCGACCCAAAATGTGTCCTGCCTACAAGATGTGCAGGGACAAAGATGGAGCAAAGTTGGAGGGAATGGCCAATGACTGGTCCAAATTGAGACCCATCTCATGGATAAGAACCAATTTCTGACCCTATTAATGATGCTCTGTTATGTTTTCAGACAGGATCCTAGCATAACTGTCCTGAGAGGATCCACCCACCACCCAAGGGACAAGATGCAGAGATGCACAACCAAACATTAAAAGGAGCATGGGGAATCTTGTGGAATAGTTGGGAGAAGAATTGAGGGATTTGAAGAGGTTAGAGATGTACAATATCAGATGTGCAGTTGGAGAAGATCCTCTCCCAATCTGTAGGCTATTGTTTTGCCCTATTGACAGTATTCTTTGCCTTACAGAAGCTTTTTAGTTTCATGAGGTACTATTTATTAATTGCTGATCTTAATGTCTGAGCCATTGGTGTTCTGTTCAGGAAGTTGTCTCCTGTACCAATGAGTTCAAGGCTTTAGTGTATCCTGTTCTATATTGAGGTCTTTGATCCACTTGGACTTGAGGTTTCTGCAGGGTGATAAATATGGATGTATTTGCACACTTCTACATGCAGACATCCAGTTAGACCAGCACCATTTGTTGAAGATGTTCTTCCTGTTCCATTGTATGGTTTTGGCTTCATTTTCAAAAATCAAGTGTCTGTAGGTATGTGAGTTTCTTTCTAGGACTTTGATGCTATTCTGTTGACCATTCTGTCTGTTTCTAAACTAATATCGATACCATGCAGTAATTTACTTATTTAAATTGCACATGTTGTTCCCCATTCCTAATTCCAAGAGTTTTAACCCTGTCTCTTCTCCCCTTTGCCTCTGAGTGAGTGTTCTCCCTCCACTCCATCCCCCCTCACCAACCCACACCCTCCCATTCACACACACACACACACACACACACACACACACACACACACACACACCATGCATGCCTCTTCCCTGGGAAATCAAGTCTCTATAGAATTAGACACATCTTCTCCCACTGAGGCCACACAAAGCAGTCCTCTGCTACATATGTGCCAGGGGCCATGAACCAGCTTATGTATGCTCTTTGTTTGGTGACTTAGTCTCTGGGAGCTCCCAGATCCAAGTCAGTTGATAGTGTTGGTCTTCCTATGCAGTTGCCATCCCTTTCATCATTTTCAATCCTCCTAAGTCTTCCATAGGGGTCCCCGACCTCAGTCCAATGGTTGTCTGCATCTGTCTTGTCAGCCAGCAGATGGTAGAGCCTCTCAGAAGATACCCATGCTAGTTTCCTGTCTGCTATGACAACATTGGAATTTATCCCATGGGCAGGCACCAAACCCTGACACTATTACTGTTACCATCCAGTTTTTATTACTATCACTCTGTAGTAAAGCTCAAAGTCAGAGATTGTGTACCTGCAGAAGTTCTGTTATTGTTCAGTATTGCTTTAGCTATCCTGGGTTGTTCATTTTTCTATATGAAGTTGAGAATTGTTCATTCATGGTCTGTAAAGAATTTTATTGGAGCATGTGTCCTTGTTATATGTTGGAGCATCTTCTGGGTATATGCCCAGCAGTGGAATAGCTGGGTCCTCAGGTAATTCTATGTCCAATTTTCTGAGAAACCGCCAGACTGATTTCCAGAGAGGTTGTACCAGCTTGCAATCCCACCAACAATGGAGGAGTGCTCCTCTTTCTCCATATCCTCGCCAGCATCTGCTATCACCTGAGTTTTTGATCTTGACTATTCTGACTGTTATGAGATGGAATCTCAGGGTTGTTTTAATTTGCATTTCCCTGATAAGAACCCAGATGTCCTTCAACAGAGGAGTGGATACAGAAAATATGGTACATTTATGCAATAGGATTCAGCTATTAAAAACAATGAATTTGAGAAATTTTTAGGTAAATGGATAGAACTAGAAAATATCATCCTGAGTGAGGTAATCAAATCACAAAAGAACACACATGGTATTCACTCACTGATAATTGGGTATTAGCCCCAAAGCTCACAATATTCAAGATCCAACTCACAGACTACATGAAGCTCATGAAGAAGGAAGACCAAGTGTGGGTACTTCAGTCCTTCTTAGAAGGAGTAACAAAATACTCAAGGGAGCAAATATGGAGACAAAGTATGGGACAGAAACTGAAGGGGGGCCATCTGGAGACCATTCCACCTGGGTATCAATCCCATGTGCAGTCACCAAAGATAGACGCTGATGTGGATGCCAGGAAGTGCATGCTGACAAGAGCTTGATATAGCTGTCTCCTTAGATATCTGCCACAGCCTGAAATATACAGAGGAGGATGCTCACAGCTAACCATTGAGCTGATCATGGGGTTCTCAATGGAGGAGTGAGAGAGAAGACTGAAGGAGCTGAAAGGGTTTGTGTCCCCATGAGGAGAGCAACAATTCCAACTAACCAGAGCTTTCCAGGGTCTAAACCACCAGCCTGGGATCACACAGCTGTATATGTAGGGGAGGATGGCATTGTCAGACATAGGTGGGTGAGGAAGTCCTTGGTCCAATGAAGGCTGGACGCCCCAGTGTGGGGGAAATTGCAGGTGGGGAGGTGAGAGTGGGAGGGTGGGTGGAGGCATATCCTCATAGAAGCAGGAGGAGGGGGGATGAGATGGGGGTTCCTGGGTGGGGGGGAAAGGGGATAATATCTGAAATGTAAATAAAATATTTATTAAAAAATAAAAAATTGTATTGGAATTTTGATGGGAATTGCATTGAATCTGTAGATTGCTGTTGGTAAGATAGTCATTTCACTATGTTAATTCTACTGATCTATGAGCGTGAGATATTTCTATCTTCTGATATCTTCTTGAATTCCTTTCTTCAGAGACTTGAAGTTCTTGTCATACAAGTCTTTCTACAAGATATTTTATATTATTTTCGGCTATTGTGAAGAGCATAGTCTCCCTAATGTCTTTCTCAGACTTTATATCACTTATGTAAAGGAGGGCTACTGATTTCTTTGAGTTAATTTTGTATCCAGATACTTTGCTGAAGGTGTTTATCAGCTGTAGGTTTTCTCTGGTAGAAATTTTGTGATTACTTACATATACTATCATATCATTTGTGAATAGCAATACTTAGACTTCTTTTAAATATGTATTGCTTTGACTATCTTTAGTTGTCTTATTCTTCTAGCTAGGACTTCAAGTACTACATTGATGAGATAGGGAGAGAGAGTGGCTAGTTTGGTCTTGACCCTGTTTTTAGTGAAATTGCTTTAGGCTTTATCATTTAATTTGATGTTGGCTATCGGCTTGTTCTTATTCCCTTTATTGTGTTTAGGTATGGGCCTTGTATTCCTGAGCTCTCCAAGACTTTTACAATGAAGTAGTATACTTCATTTGTCAAAGGCTTTTCAAAATCTTATGAGATCTTGTGACTGTTTTCTCTCAGTTTGTTTATATGGTGGATTGTGTTGATGGGTTTTCATATACTGAAGCACACCTGCATCCTTGGGATGAAGTTTCATTGACCATATTGGATGGTGTGTTTGATGTGTTCTTGGATTCATTTTGAGAGTATTTTATTGAGTATTTTTGCATCAATGTCCATAAGGGAATTCAGTCTGAAATTCTCTTTCTTTGTGGAAACTTTGTGTGGTTTATGAATCTGGTGACTGCGGCCTCATGGAATGAGTTTGGAAATGTTTGTTTGTTTTTATATCTTATGAAATAGTTTGAGGAGTATTGGTATAGTTCTTTGAAAGTCTGGTAGAATTTTGTGCTAAAACCATCTGACCCTGTGCCTTTTTTGTACAGCTTCTATTTCCTTGAGGGTTATCAGATTACTTAGTTTACCTGATCCTGATTTAACTTTGGTAAGTGGTATCTATCTAGACAAGTATCCATTTTATTTAGATTTTACAATTTTGCGTAGTACAGGCTTTTGGAATAAGAACTAATGTTTTTTTTTTTTTTATTCTTCAGTTTCTGTTTTTTTTTTCCCTTTCTCCATTTTCATTTCTGTTTTTGTTAATTTGGGCAATGTCTATTTGTCTTTTATTTAGTTTGGCTAAGAGTTTTTCTATCTTGTTGATTTTCTCAGAGAACTACCTCTTGATTTTGTTGATTTTTTTGTAGTGTTCCCTTTGTTTATAAATGATTCATTTCAGCTCTTAAGTTTCCTTATTTCCTGCTAACTACTCCTCTTAGGTTGTGCAAAATTCCATCCAGAATTCTGTGGACATTTAGCATCCCCTCCTACCCACACTCTGATCCCTGCCACACCCTTTTCAAACCTTATCCAGCACATAAACATTGCTTTTTTTCTTCTAGAGTTTTCAGGTTTAATTTTAAATCATTACTGTGAAACCTCTCCAAGTTCTTTATGAATGCACTTAGTGCTTTGAACTTTCCTCTCAGTACTGTTTTCATTGTGTCCTATAAGTTCTACTATATTGTGCCTTCACTTCCATTCAATTCTGGAAAGTCTTTAATTCCTTTCTTTATTTTTTCCTGACACAGAGATTATTGAATAGAGAGTTGTTCAGTTTTCATGAGTTCGTAGGTTTTCTGTTGTTGAATTCCAGCTTTAATTCTTGGTGGTCTGATAGGCTACTAGGAGTTATTTCAGACACAGATACAGCAACCCACAATCAAACATTATTAGGAGCTTGGGGAAAGGCTTTGAGGACGTATAATATTGCCCTATTTTCTCATCCACAGATGAGCCTCTCCATACCTGGCTCCCATTGTGTACTGATGCCCTCACTGTATCACAATTTCATCTAAAAGCTGGCCCTACACAATGGGCTCTAGAGCATAAGAGCTATATATTGCAGAAAATCCACTCCACACAGAATTGGTTATCACTTTATATTTTGGAAAACAATACAAAAAAAAAATCCCATTCCATGTAAGTGCTGAAACAATCTTTTATG
>JADRCG010001657.1:0-11086 GCA_019844195.1 Rhabdomys dilectus
AGTGTAACCATAATTTTGGGAAACAAAACCGATTTTTAACAATGTAAGCAATTTATTTTCTCTAAAATCAACACCAAGTACTTCCATGTTACTAGGTTTGGCTGTCAGTTCTTATATATGAATGCATGATAGTGCAGCTTTTAATACCTCTTAAAGAGACATTGTTTTAAATCCTATCTTTATACATCTGGTTTCTGAATGACTCTAATCCCGAGTTACCCGTTTTAAGCCAACTTTCTGTTACTAAAGTTGCAAAAAATTTTTAATCATACCCAATAACTTATAGGCAAATAATCTATAACCACAACATGCAGAACATTTTATACTTTTGAAACCAGTCTGAAGCAAAAATAAAGTAGCTGCACATATATTTAGACTAAACAAAATTTCTTGCTTTTTCTAGCTGTAATTTCAAGAGAAGCACCTTGTCACCTGCTGAACACAATAATCATAGTCACAGATTTTTCTAGGAGAAACATCCATTAGCTCCTTACCATAGAAGCCAAAAAAACCATGCAGGTTCCTTTAAGAGCAGCTTTTAGTTTCATTTTTAAAGTCCCCAAGAGACGGGTATATGTGTAGAGGTCTACTTTCCCCTTTAGATTTGGCTATCTTTTCTCGCTGCTCTCCCCCATCCTCAGGCATGTCTAAAACAACTGATGGTCTGGGCGACGGGGGTTTCAAGGGACAACCCTCCGAGGCCATATCACTCTTTGTTGATTCTAAAAATTCAGTAACCAGTGTGAGGACGCGTCGTCCTTCCCCCTTATCATCTTTGTCCACCAAAATGTCTCTGATGAGGGCCCAAAGACTATAGGCACTTTCTGGGATATTTTCTCCCTGCTGGTATTTCTTACTCAAGTCTGTTCCAACCTTGTCCCAAGTTTTTAAGTGAATCTGAGTGCCGGTCACATTCAACCATGGACAGGCTCACTCAAAAGGCAAAAGAAATTATATAGATCCTTTTTTCTTAACTCTACTCCTCTCTCCCTGAGGGAACACTTTATATCCTGTAAAAATTTTTCCTCCCTTGTCAACTTCTTACCCATGTCTATGGGACGACAATGATTAGGTACCTGTCAAATCCTGACCTCTCGACGGTCCGAGCGAGACAGTCGCAGGTCACCACGTCTTTTTCCTAGGATCCTCGTTCCGTCGTCCGATGGTCAGCTGTACTTCAGGTCCCTGTTCGGGCGCCACTTGTCCCGTCCAGCGGGCAAAGTTATTACAGGGTCCCTGAGTAGCCACCACCTGAAAGAGACACAGGTGGGAGAGAGAAGGGAGACCAAGCGGCGAAGAATGGACAGAGTCAGTCTAGCTGTTGTCAAGGTCTCATTTACTAGAGGCAAGGCTTGCAGTATATAAGCAAAATTAAAACAGGGAAATAAAAACACCCATCCCCGCCCAGTGTCCTTAGTCCGATTATCTATGGCTCGAGGCTGTTGCTTATCTTCATCTTTGGAAGTTCACATTCTGAGGAAGTTCTGAGGTCCAGCTTGTGACATTGCTGGAACTGTGAAGGTTGCGCCTTTTCTGGAAAGCCTCTGTCCTTTGGCTGACCCCTGCAGCCTAGGGGTCTCTGGTCTCCAACAGCCCCTCTCCCTGTTTTCCCTGACTTGTTGAAGACACTCATCAAGGTAATAGGCTTCCCACTCTAGGAACATTGGGCCAGGAAGAGCAGAATGGCAAATATCTCTCCAATCTTGAGGGGTGTTTAAATTGGCAATATGGCTCTGTAGGAAAGATTTTGTCCATAGTGCATGAATGCCGTCTTCCTTCACTGCTTGTCTGAGTCCTTTTAGGTCTGAGGCTTGGAGTGGATACTGGGTAAGTGGTTTAGCTCGAGTGGAGTGGATATTAACTGGAAATGCTAGAGCAGTTTGGCTTTCAAGTTCTGTATCAGACTCCTGAGTATCATGGGAGGTGGGGTTAGTTTTTGCATGAGAGTCCCTGAAATTGCATAGTTGTTGAGTGGTGGATGGTTGAGTATGAGGGACTATGGGATTTGGCAGGGTTTTAACTATGGATTTTGAAGGTCTGCTTGGAGAAAGGGGAAGGGGTTTATCTCTCTTTGGTTGGACAGGAGTTGGTGGAGTAAGGGGAGAGGCAGGCTAGAGCTCCTTTGGTATTTTAATGGAGCCTTGCCTCTGGGCAGGGGAGTGAGGGGCAGGAGGAGCAGATGGTTTAATTGGCATTTCCTCCAAGGCATTAGGGGAGAAGTATGGGTATATGGATTTTATCTCTGTTATTGGTTGGGTAAGGACCTCGAGGTCTGAAACAAGATAAATTTTGGGACCTTGATCTTTGGGTTCATTTGACTGAAGGGGTCCAGGAGCTGTGTTGTTATTCTCAGTCTGTCCAATTTTAGATGGTCCTATACATTGCCTAATCGCTGATAAGATTGGCAAAAACTCACAAGGGGTGTTTTTTTGTTTTTTTTGTTTTTTATCTCTGTTTTTGATAAGGGAAGCTACTCTGTTCCATGAGACTGGACTGTAAATATTGTCCTCTACCATGCATGGTGCTATCTGAAGGACTTCCTACCAAAACAAGGAGGCTTGTTTTTTGTCTATTTTTATTTTGTGGGACTTTAGTAGAGCATATATTTGCCTGGCCTGGGGTGATTTTTGTGTGCTGTCAAGTTCCCCATGACAGAAAAGAGGAGAAACGCTTTGTCCAATGGGAGTGTTCCCTTGGCCTATTTGGCTTTGGGGGATTCCACAATGATGCAAGAGCACCAAGCCTTCCCGCAGATTTAAGAACTGGCAGCCGCCCTGTGGCTTTTAAATGACTGCTGCGCTACCAGGTTTTTTCTTTTTGTTTTAAAGAGAGTCTACATAGAGAGTCTTTGCCAACGCTGGTCACGGGCTATAGTGGTTTAAGCAGAGGCCAGAGGAACCTTCAACCAACACCAGAGCATGCTCTGACCAGGGGATATCAGTTGTTCCTTCAGCTTACTTAAATCCGAGTGATGGCTCTGACTGAAAACATAGGAGGAAAAAACATGTTGCTTGTTTCCAGAGTTGGGGGGCTCAAGTTTCTCCTGTGTCAGTTCCTGTGCGTCTGTGGCTGTCCCAGGCCCAACATTTGAGGAGCCAGCTGTGGGTACCTTGTTCTGGAGGGTGTCCCACAATGATCTCCCGACTGGGAACAGGGTGAGAGCAGAGAGGGCTGGCTACTGTCTCCAAACTGCCTCTGACCTGTGTCTCCACTGTCTATAGATCTCCAGCCATGCCTGATGTGGGAGGTCAAGGACAAAGGACAAAGGACAAAGGACATAGAGTGTGAGCAGGAGGGGAGATTGCTTGCCCCTGCTGCTGCCTCTGGTGCCCTGTAGCTGACCGGTGTCTCCCAAGTGTTGCCCCGTCTCTCCCTGCTGAGCCCGTCCAGGCCCGGACTGGGCCTATAAGGAGCCAGCTAGCTGGCAAAGAGGCAGCTTGGTGACCCAGGCAGGTTTCAGGAGAGCAGGGCTCTCCCAAGTGTTACAGCTCTTATGACAAAAATTCTTGGACATCAGGATGATTCTTGAGCACAGGCTTTTTACTTCCCCTAAATAGAGCCCTTATATACAGTTTTGGGGTGGGTTAGGGTCTGACAGAAGATAATGTCTATTGTCTTGACCTGAGAGCTTGGAGATACCTCATCTGCATATGGGAGAGCCTGAGGGACCATTCTTCATGACTGACGGTCATAAACCTCTCTGTGGGAGCGGTTGTTGGAGGACTGAAGCTAAGTGAAAAGAACCAGGGCCTGGGAGCAGAGCTGAACTCCAGCTGTCTGATAAAATTTCCAGGGTTCGAAACTCATGCTCAACCATACACCCAGCTGCTTCTCACAGCCCACTGCTCCACAGTTATAGACCTTGTAAATAGGCAGCCTTGGGAGATAGTACCAAATTAGATAAGTGAATCATAGGCAGAGTAATAGTGACCTGACCCCTGAACCTTCACCCAGCTGATACCCTGTTCTGAAAGATATCTGGACTCCCCCTGAACACCTATGTTCCTGTGTCATCTCCTTCCCCACATCCTGCATTTTCGTGTTTATAACCCCTGTGTTAAAAAGTAAAAATTATGATTTGATAATAATAGTATGAAAAAAGATGTACTGTCTTGTGGTGATACTATGTACACAAATAAGTGACTTCTTAAGTTTTAATGATGATCCTATAAGAATTCATAAAATTATATCAATGATTATGATTAAGCTCTTTTATAGTGTGTCTAATATTAGTTCCCTAGTCAAAACTGCAGTGAGAACTCTGCCAGTCACCCAAGTGTCATCAGTTAATTGCTCTTAGATAGTAACCAGACTTTATCCTACTCAATGTACATTCCAAGAGGTTTTAAAACAGTTAACCAAAGGTCATTAAAAGGTACCTAAAGATTTATTATAGGTGCTAGGACAGATAAAACGTTGCCTGGGTTTATCTGTACAAAACTTTACTAATAACTTAGTTATAGTTTTAAACCTTTAGTGAACCTGTGGAGCTAGACAGGTGATGGATGCTTAGCCAGATAATTACTCCTAATGGACATGCATGTAAACATTCTCTGTTGTAAACTATTTCAATTTTTGATTTGATTTTTGGTGTGAACTTGTGATGAAGTTTATAACATGTGATCATGTACTCTGAAAGAGTTATAAGTACTGAAGACAAAACCAAAAAGATGTTTGTTCATCCCTTCTTTTTTCTTTCCCCGGCCTAGAATTTTATTTTAGAACTTTTCTCTTATTAGAATATTTTTTTTCCCCAGGTAGGACCTTTTCACTTTTCCCTTGAGATAGCTTTCATAGGAAACTTTTTACACTTAATCATAAACTCTATAATAACTTCTCTAAGTGTTTTTTCTTCCTGTGACTGACCTCAGACTAGCAGGCATATGTTAGAGCCCAGCAGTTCCTTCTGAGACAGTATAAAGACTATTCACTTAATCCTTTGCTGTTTTAGGATGAGGTGCTAAGTGACAGAAACTGCAGTTTCTGGCCTCAGAGGATCACAGAAGGCAGGTCAGCTACAGTAGCATAGTAAGTAATGTTTTCTAACACAGATAAGGAAACTTTTATTATACAGCAACCCTAAATATCTCCTAAGACCAAT
This sequence comes from Rhabdomys dilectus, assembly GCA_019844195.1. Lineage (NCBI taxonomy): Eukaryota > Metazoa > Chordata > Mammalia > Rodentia > Muridae > Rhabdomys > Rhabdomys dilectus. The sequence continues at coordinate 5,102 of JADRCG010001657.1, forward strand.
GTCTTACCCTGAATCTCGGAAGACCAACTCTTATCCCCGCTGACACTCTTCCCCCTCTGATGCCTCAAGAAGAACCAACAAGAAGAAGACTTCCCCACCTAAGCCAGAACTGGCCCTAACTCCCCCCACCAAGGTGGGGCTGGCCCCTGGCAGTTTTTATTTGCTTTTTCTTGAAGATTAAAGACATTGAATATTTCTTAAAGAACTTCTCAGTCATTTGATATTCTTCTGTTGTAGATTTTCTGTTAAGTTCTGTACTCCATTTTTATTGAGTTATTTGAATTTTTAGAAGTTAACTTCTTAAGTTCTCTATATATTTTGAATATTAGCTCTCTATTGTATATAGGGTTAGTGAAGATTTTTCCCAATATGTAGGGTGACTATTTATATTATTGATTGTGTATTTTGCCTTACAGAAGCTTTTCATGTTCATGAGATCCTACTTATCGATTATTTATCTTAGAACCTTAAACATCAGTGTTCTGTTCAAGAAATTTTCTCCTGTGCTAATAAGTTTGAGGATCTTTACCACTTTCTCTTCTATTAGATTCATTGTACCTGATTTTATGTTAAGGTTCTTGATCCACATAGACTTTTAGCTCTGTGCAAGGTGATAAATTTGGATCTATTTCCATTTTTCATGCAGACTGCCAGGAAGAATGTGGGGTTGTACTGTGCATGGGTTGATGTATGGGCCCTGAGTCTGTTTCATCACATGGCTAGGGCCTCTCATGAGGACAGAGGCATGGAAATTTGACTGTGCTCACTTCACACTGGCACCAGGCAGACATTGGGCCATGTGAAACCATGGGACTCCACTCCGGGAGTGAGGGAGAAGAGTCTGAGTTCCCCTTGGGAGCTGGAGCTTGAGGGTTCCTGGGCCAAAAGGTGGCTGGAAACCAGCTGGTTCTCAGGCCCTTGGGTCCCCAGGAGCCACTGAGTGGCCTCAGAAGAACCATAAACTAAGTGGGGGTGTACGGGCTAAATTTGCCCAAAGCCAAAAGTGGGGAGGGGGAGAAGCTCTGGCAGTTTCCCACAGGGAGGAGAGTTCTTGGTGAAGGTGGCTCCCTTGTCTGTGTCATGGCTGCTCACTTGGCTGGCTAGACTTGCTTGATTGGCTGGGAACACAGAGAGGTAATCAGTAGGAGATTAGGTGGCAACTTTGGGGATGAAGCCATTGTACCCTACAGTGGGTCCCAAAGAAGAGAAGCTGTCCATGGTCTTAAAATGTTTATTGTCATGCCAGAACATGAAAACTATACCCCAGTTTCCTCAGAGTGGGTCTGAGGTTAAATACCTTTTGCAAACAGGAGGGTCTGAGAAGGACCTTGTTTACTTGGCTATGCCCCTCTGGACATTAGATATCTCATTAGTATGGAGATCTGTCTTGAGGATCTGTGGCCTGTAGTCCCACCCTCTACCTGTGGAGAGGCTAGTGGACATTATCTTACTTAACTGAAGGACCCCACTCTATGGAGGTCTGTGGTCTTATGTCAGGAGCCTGGAGTCTGGGAGCATGGCAAAATGCTTGCCTTTTTTTGCAGGGAACCCTGCAGGGTTTAGGGTATCCTGGATTTTTTTGTTTTTTTCATATGAAGTTGAGAATTTCTATTTCTATATCTGTGAAGAATTTTATTATTCTTTTGATGTGGATTGCATTAAATATGTAGATTACTTGTGGTAAGATGGCCATTTTTCTATGATAATCATACAAATCCATGTGCAGGGACCATCTTTTCATCTTCTCAAGTCTTTAATTTCTTTCTTGGGAAATTTGAAGTTCTTGTCATACAGATCTTTCACTTCCTTTGTAAGAGTTATACAACGATATTTTATATTATGAATTATTTATATTATGAATTATATATTGTGAAGGCTGTTGTTTCCCTAATTTATTTTTCAGCCTATTTATCATTTGTATAAAAGAATGTTTCAGATGTGTTTGAGTTAGTTTTATATTCTGCACCTTTGTTGAAGTTGTTTATCAGCTGTTGTAGTTCTGTGGTGGAATTTTGTGTGTTGCATATGTATACTGTCTTACGTGTAAATTGTGATAATTTGACTTCTTCCTTTTTAAGTTGTATCTACTTTAGCTCCTTTTGTTGTCTAATTGCTACAGCTAGAACTTCAAGTACTATATTGAATGTAGAGGGAGAGAGTGAACAACCTTGCCTTGTCCTTGTTTTAGTGGGATTGTTTCTAGTTTCTCTTCATTAGATTTGATGTTGGCTGTTGATTTGCTGTATATTTCATTTATTATATTTAGGTATGTGCCATGAATTCTTGATGTCTCCAAAACTTTTAACATGAATTTGATTTTGTCAAAGACTTTTTGAGCATCCAATGAAATGATCGCATAAAATTTTTCCTTCAGTTTATTTATATAGCATATTACACTGGTGGCTTTTTATATTTTGAACCATCCCTGCATCTCTGGGATGAAACCTACTTAATTGGTGTGAATTATGGTTTTGATGTGTTCTTGGATTTGACTTGTGAGAATTTTATTGAATAATCTTTTATCAACATTCATAAGTGACATTGGCCTGAATTTCTTTCTTTGTTGGGTCTGGATGGTTTTGGTATCAGAGTAAATGTGGCTTCATAGAATGAATTAGGTAGTATTCCTTCTGTTTCTATTTTGTGGAATCACTTGAGGAGTAATGGTATTAGGTCTTCGAATGTCCAGTAGAATTCTAAAGAGAAACCATCTGGCCCCGAATAATTTTTTGTTTGGGAGAACTTTAAGGAATGTTCTTATTACCTCAGGATTTATGGGCCTGTATAGATAGTTTACCTGCTCTTGATTGAATTTGTAACATGGTATTCGTCTAGAAAATTGGCCATTTCATCTAGATTTTTCGATATTGTTGAGTATAGGTTTTGTAGTAGGTTCTGAAAATGTTTTGAATCACCTTATTTTCTGTTGTTATGTCTCCCTTTTCACATCTGATTTTATTAATTTGGATACTGTCTCTGTGTCCGTCCTCTTGTTAGTTTGTCTAAGGCTTTATATATCTTTTTTATTTTCTCAAGGAACCATCTTTTGGTTTTGCTGATTCTTTGTATACTTCACTTTGTTTCTAATTGGTTTATTTCTTCCCTGAATTTGACTATTTGCCCCCTTTTACCCCTCTTTGGGTATGTTTGTATCTTTCTGTTCTAAAGATTTCTGGTGTGCAATTACATTGCTAGTTTGGGATCTCTCCAATTTCTTTATGAAGGCACATAATGCTATATATTTTCCTCTTAACACTACTTTCATTGTGACCATAAGTTTGGGTATATTGTGCTTTCATTTTCATTGAATTCTATAAAGTCTTGGATTTATTTCTTTGTCTTCCCTGACCAAGTTATCACTGAGCAGAGAGTTGTTAACTTTCCATGAGTATGTGGGTTTTCTGTTGTTATTGTTATTACTGAAGTCCAGCCTTAGTTCTTGGATGGTATCATTTCAATCTTCCTGTATTTGTTGAGGCCTGTTTTGTATCTGATTATATGGTCAGTTATGGAGAAGGTTCCACGAGTTTCTGAGAAGAAGGTATATTCTTTTGTGTGGGTGTGAAATGTTCTGTAGATTTCTGCTAAACCATTTGGTCCATAATTTTAGTTAGTTTCAGTATATCTCTGTTTAGTTTCTGTTTCTATCATCTGTCCATTAAAGGGAGTGTGTTGTTGAAGCCTCTCATTATTAATGTGTGGTTTTCAATGTGTATTTTGAGCTTTAGCAAAGTTTCTTTTATGAGTGTTGGTACCCTTGCATTTGGGACATTGATGTGCAGAATTGTGACTTTGTCTTAGTAGACTTTTTTCTTTGATGAATATGAAGTGTCTTGCCCCACATTGTTTGATAACTTCTGGTTGAAAGTCTACTTTATTGGATATTAGAATGGCAACTGCAGCTTCTTTCTTTGGAAAATTTGCTTGGAAAACTTTTTTCCAGCCCTTTACTCTGAGGTGTGTTTCTTCTATGAAGCAAAGTGCTGAATTCTGTTTATGTATCTATTCTGTTAACCTGTGTCATTTTAATGGAGGATTGAGTCTATTGATATTCATAGATATTAACGACAGATAATTTTTAGTTCCTATTATTTTGTTGCTGAATGAGGTATTATGTGTACATGGGATTATTACCTTTTGGATTTGTGATGAGATGCTTAATTTCTTTTAGGTATCATCACCCTCTTTGTGTTGGAGTTTTCCTTCTAGTATGCTCTGTAGCACTGGACTAGTAGAAAAATATTGTTTAATTTTGCTTTTGTCATGGAATATCTTGTTTTCTCTCTCTAAGTTGATTGAGAGTTTTGGTGGTTATAGTAGCCTGAGATGGCATTTGTGTTCTCCTAGGGTCTTGTTCACATTGGCCCAATATCTTTTGGACTTTAGAGTCATTGTTGAGAATTCTGGTATAATTCTGATACATCTGCCTTTATATGTTTCTTGCCCTTTTCACCTAAAGTTTTTAATATTTTTTTGGTTCTGTGCATTTAGTGCTTTGATTATTATGTGATGAGAAGATTTTTCTTTTTTGGTCCAAGCTATTTGGTGTTCTGTAGGCTTCTTGTATATTTATGGCCATCTCTTTTCTTTAGGTTAGAGAAGTTTTTTATCTCTAATTTTGTTGAAGATATTTTTTGGCCTTTTGAGCTGTGACTCTTCACACTCTTCTATTGTTATTTTTCTTAGGTTTCTCTTTTTATTGTGCCTTGAATTTTCTGGATATTCTGGGTTAGGAGTTACATGATGTGTCAATATCTTCTATGGTTTTTTTCTCTGCCTGAGAGTCTCTCTTCTATCTCTTGTATTCTCTATTCTCTTGGTTGTACTTGCATCTGTAGCTTCTGATCTTTTTCCTAAGTTGTCCATTTCCAGAGTTTTCTCCATTTGTGTTAATTTTAACTGTTTCTATTTTTATTTTTAGGTCTTGAACTGTTTTCTTCAATTATTTTGCCTGCTTGATTTTATTTTCCTGTCTTTCTTTAAGGGAGTTATTTGTGTCCTCTTTTTTTTTTTTTCTCAATAACAACAAACAATTCATAACCTACTGAGTTTATTTAGAGTTGCTTACATATATGTGGGGTTAATTACTGAATCATGGACAACTTCTCAGAAGTTATACCCAAGAAGAAACATGACTCTGCCTCCCCAGCAGCCAATCGCTAATATAGATGCTCCACTAAAGTGGGACCTCCTTTACACTTCCCAATTCATACTGGAGCATTGTTGAGCTTTAACTTGTTCAGGTGTTATGAGGTTACACAGCTGTTAAGTATTCATGAATGCAAGGGTTATGTCAAATCCAGAAGATAGTTTAACAGTATTATTTCCTCATCTGTGTTTTACACGTTTCGCCTCTTACTCCATTTATGCACTTTGACCAGTTTTGAGTCTCTGCTGTAACTGATGTCCACTGTGAAAAGAAGCTTATCTCAACAAAGCTGAGGGCTTCATCACATCTGTGGACATAAACATAACACTTAGAAGGCAGTTTAACACATCAGTTTAGTGAAACAACATTAGTAAATTCTACTGGTAATGACCTCCCCTTATCATTTTTAAATAGTGACAATTGGTTATTTTTTAGCATATATAATTGAATCATCTTTGATCTTTAGATGCATTCTTCCAGGCCTGAGTATTCTTGTGGGGACATGAAGAGATGGCATGGCTTCAGGTGTGGCAAAGGCCTCAATCACTGACCCCAATGGGGTAACATCAGGTGTTTGACCACTCCCCCAGCTCCCAGGTTTCTGACACACCATTGACCCACAATTTTCAGTTACATAGGGCAATGCAGCTTCTCTCAGAGAGGTTTGCATCACTATCCACAGGGAGAGGGCATGACTACAAGCCTCAGGTCCTAGAGAGATTCCATATTAATGAGTTACCTACAGACCAAAGGGTGTAGCCAATTATGTATCCTTTTCCAAGTCCCTCCTCCCTCCTCCCTCCTCCCTCCTCCCTCCTCCCTCCTCCCTCCTCCCT